>PVIC010004994.1:0-59919 GCA_004025085.1 Thryonomys swinderianus | reverse complement strand
AAAAAAAAAAAAAAAAAAAAAGCTTCTGCACAGCAAAAGAAACCACTAGGAGAGCAAAAAAACACCCATCAATATGGGAAAAAAATTTTTACCAGCTGTTTCTCAGACAAAGGGCTACTACTATCTAGAATATATAAAGAGCTTTAAAAAATCAGCCCACCCAAATTTAAAGACCCAATTCAAAAAGGGCATCTAAAATGAACAGACACTTTCAGAGGAAGATGTAAAAGCAGCTAAGAAGCATATGAAGAAATGCTCAACATCACTGGTCATTTGAGAGATGTAGATAAAAACAACACTGATTTGCCGGGAGTGGTGGCTCACGCCTGTAATCCCAGCACTCAGGAGGCAGAGACAGGAGGATTGTTGAGTTCAAGGCTTGCCTGGGCTACATAGTGAGCTCAGGACCAGCCTGGACTACAAAGCAAGACCCTGTCTCAAAAAAAACAAAAAACAAAAAAAAACACTGATTTCATGTCACTCCACAAAGAATAGCTGCTATTTCAGAATTAGCCAGCAACAAATGCTGGCAAGGCTGTGGAGAAAAGGAACCCTTCTCCACTGTTGGTGGGAACATAGACTGGTACAACCACTATGGAGATGAGTGTGGAGATTCCTCAGAAAACTAGGATTAGGGGTGCCATTTGACCCTGCTCTTCCCTGCTGGTGATATACATGAAAGAATTACAAGATTCATATCACAGTGACTTATGTGCACCCATGTTTGTAGCACCTCAGTTCATGATAGCTAAATCTTGGAAACAACCCAAATGCCCATCAACTCTAGACTGGATAAAGAAGATGTGGTTTGTTTAAAAAATGGAGTATTACTCTGCCATAAAGAATGATAAGATTGAATCATTTAAACTCAAATGGACGTATCTTCAGGACATACAAGTGAAATAAATAGGTCACAGATGTGTAAATATTGTATCTTTTCTCTGGTATGAGAAACTGTAGTTGTAAATGTGTTCTAGAATGCATGATCGATATAGTGAAATAGTAAAAATTCAAAGGGAAATGGGTTTAGGGGTAAATAATGAGGAAAGAAAAAAATTGATCATAAAAAAAAGGAAACAAAGCTTTTGTATATAGGGGCAAGGAGGTGGTAGGGTGAGTAGGGGAAGGGAAAATATGAGAATTAAATTGTGTCATATACTGGTGTAATTCTCAGTATGGAGTGTAATTGTAATGTGTACATATAATGTATCAATAAAAATAGGAAAAATGTATCAGCAAAATTTCTTTCTTTTTGTTTTTTGAGACAGGATCTCTTTTTGTAGTTCAGGCTGGCCCTGAACTCACTATGTAGCCCAGGCAAACCTCAGAAAGAAAAAAAAAAAAATCAGCTCCTCTCCCATACATACACATCTTCCGAACCTCTTCATGGATGCCAAGAACACAGATTTCCTTGATTCCATGATTAGGATAAGATATTAAAGCATATAGATTTCAAATTATTTAATACAAGAACCAGTTGGATTTAAGGAAGGCTCTTTTCAATTCCCCTTTGTTATCCCAATACTACCCATCTTCCATGAAGCCCCCCCCCTCCTTCACCTTCCCTCTCACGGTCCCATACTCAGTGAAGGGCACTTGCTCTCATTTATAAATTACATTCCTCGGTGTTTAGAAGAGAAAGAAAATATAAGCCTGATCAACATGGAGGACAAGCTAAATGACAACAAATAGCAACATCTGATGAGCACTTGTCCTCTGCCATACTGCCCAGCATTTCATTTTATATGCATTACCCCCCTGAATCCTTTCAGCAAACCCATGAACTAGATACTGTAATAATCTTCACTTCCCAGATAAGAAGATCAAGGCCAGAAGAGATTACTTGCTCCAAGTCACGTGGTCACTAAGCAGCAAAGTCAAAATTTGGAGCCAAGTTGTTAGGCTTGAAAGCTAAAGGTAAATGATGAAATTGCTTAAGCAACATTTCTTACTGATTTAAAAGAAATCATAAACTTCTGATTTAGGTTAAAAGGTCCTGCATCTTGCAGCAGGCACAGTGCAGAGGAGACAGCTGTCCTGCCAGCACAGGAGGACCACAGCCCACCGGGAGACATCCAGTCCCAGGAGCCCTTAAGAACCCTGTGATGATGGCAGGCAGGATATCAGTGCAGGCTTCACAGGACAGTGTGGCTTATCTTAAACAAAGGAAAGAGATTCAATGGCATTAAATGAGTCTCATGCTGAGATTTAAGGATCTTGGTACCAGCATTTCTGATCTTGAACAGGCGGCTCAAATAAGCTTAACACGTGAGTTTCACTGAAAGAATTAAATTGTTGCCAAGTAAAGTGTCTCAAAGAATTGGAATGTTGTCAAACTAGCTTAACAGCATGAAATGGTACAACTTAATGAGAGACACTATAAATCCTGACAACACACAGCTCTCTAGCCAAAGACTGATTTCACAAGTGGTTTAGTATCTTGCATACACACATATGCAGAGGGTAAAATACTGTCATTAAAAGCCTTTTTTTTTAAATTTGACTAAAACATCTACCACCTATTTTCATTTAAATCTTTGTATTAATTTCTTTAAGAAAAATAAAAGAACTGACACAATTGTGATAAATAAGATAATTATCTTTTAATAACTATATACAGTATACCTCCTGAAGGCATAATACACATTCCTGAGCAGCAAATGCTAACATTAAACATAAAAAAAGTGAAATAAACCCTGTGATTCAGTGCTGAACTTGAAGGATGGGGAGGCTGTATGGATTCCTGCAAATCAGGCCAGGCCTAAGATCTACCCAAACTGGATACACTAGAAAATGGATATGGGAAAGAGAAGAAAAAAGTAGAAAAGATTTGACTAAAAGAAAAGGAAAGAAATCCAAATTCAGCAACATTTATTTTTAAAGAAAGTATAACAACTACTCACCTGTCTATTGCTTCTACGTCAAAGCAAAACCTCTTCTCAATAGAGTCTGTTTTCCGTCGAGTGCAGGACTTGAGGGTGACTGATTCATCTTCTCCCTGGTAGGAAGACAGAGATGACTGAGGTGAGGTCAGAACGTAGGATCTGTTCCTCCCACATAAACAGGAGAATGCGTCATCTCTTCAAAATTGAGAATCCAACATGCAAGATGAAAAACTGATTATAAACATTCTCAGATTAACAGCCTCCTGCAACTAAAATTTGGAAATCCTGTTATCAAACATCCTCAGTCCTTGTGGTTCATAATGGTACAGCATCAATTCATAGTAGATGGAAAGAGTTCCTGTCAATATTATCCTAACTAGGTTTGATCTGTAGATTTGATAAGAGTTGAAGAAGATGGACTCCTAAGAGTAGGCTTTTATACCTTTAGCCAGTCATCACTTCAAGAACCAGGTTTAAAAAATGCCCAAGATTTTGTTCACATGTCCACATGATCTTTGGTAATCCATCCCCACTCTCACCCCATCCTCAGGCAACCCTTCTATCTGACTTCTGTCATTACAGATAGATTTCATCTTCTATAATCTTTTATAAGTGAAACTGAATAGTGTGTGCTCCTTTTTTGTCTGGTTTCTTTACATTCAGCCTAACTGTTCATTCATATTGTGTACATCAAGAGTTTGTTTCTTTTCATAGCTAATTACTATTCCACTATGTAAGGGGAAGGTAACAATTTTATGTCCTAGCACCAATTTATTGCCTAGAAGGGCAGAAGATCCTGTCAGTGAATTCTTTTCCTGTCACTTACAAATTTGCTAGGATTTCTGTTTCTCCTAATTCGCCCAATATTTTTTCTAACGAAGATGGGGACGAAGTGAGGGGATTAACAAGTTTGTCTAGTTTGTTGAAATAATAGAAAAGTGTAGCTACACCAGGTAAACTTAACCAATCATTCACATAAGAATAGCACAAAAAAATACAGAAGACCTAAAAGACAGTGACATTCACAAGCTCTACATTTATTGTCTTTTACGGAATAGCAATAATCAATTACTCAGATTAAGAACTGTTCTTTTTCTGCTCTGTAAGATACATGAATGTATTCAATAAAATGTGCAGGAGATTGTTGTTTTGGATTATGTTCCTATGCTGGGCCTCAAGACTAAAAGTTAACATGGAGTCACTCATGCTAATATTCCTTGTCACTAAGTTGTTTATCCAATCTTCCCAGAAACCAGGAGAATGAGGTAACAGCCAAATTTCCCAAAAAGGCTCATTTCAATTGGTATGATAATGTAGTTCCCTCTCACTGAATTCTTACTCTAGAAGTTAACTTGAAGTAACCACGTGTTGACCAGTTATTTTTCTATCCTTCTGCCTCCATGTCTCTCTTCCTTACAAGGAAAGTAACTTTAAAATGACCAATCCATGTTGTGTTCTGTTTCTGCTTTAATCAGTGGAAAGTGGAGAAGGCTTTCTTGAGCTGGATTGGGAGAGATTCCAGGAAATAAAGCCAGGAGAAAAGAAGCACGGTACAAAAGCAGCAGGTGGAAAGGCCCTGTGGTCAGAGTCCAGGGAGTGTTAGAAGAACAAAGGGAAGCTGGTGTGGCTGAAAGCCCAGAATGAGAGGAAAAGTGAACTAGGAGAGGGTTTGAAGGAAGCGAGGATTATTCAGGATTCTGGTCTGTATCCTAAGAGCCGCAGAAAAATATCAAAGAGTTTCAAGCACACGAAGGGGCAAGATCAGCCTTGGGCTGCTCTGGACCTCTGAGGCCGCCCTCTCTCAGACAGAAGCATGCAGGGCACATATTTCTAGAGAGCCCATCCTCCTAGTTCCACTACGTGAAAGCTGGGAAAACAGAGTGAAACAGTGGAAAGTACATGATTTCAGTGGGAGACTCAGACTCCAAAATTATGGGCTCCATGCTCCTTCCGCCACTCCTCAGCTGACCTCAGGGACCTCAACTTCCGGCTTTGTAAAAGAAAAACTGGATCATACAGGAAAATATAGGGTTAAGGAAAAAAAGACGTACAAAATTATAACAGGTAATACAATTAAAGGGAATAATTATCAGCAAAATGAATCACAGTGTCACGGTCCTAAGATAACACCATGGGTGTGAGGATCTCTGCCAAGAAGCTGATCTGCTCGAACTCAGAAGACCTCTTACAACTTGATGGGGTGCTCACTAGGATCTCACTAAAGTCTCAGGAGTCCCAAACTCTCACAATCGTTTTTACCCTTTACTTTCAAGTAAGATAAAGCACAACTAGAGAAACTATAAGAGTTTTTCATAAAAATTTGGTAAATTGAAAAAAAAAGCCCCCAAATAAAGACTGTGGCAGAGAATATTTCAGGGAAGCTGATTTCTAGAAGGACTGAGTTGAAAAAGGAACACGATTCTGTCCAAGGAAAATGGGGCTGCCTTTATGTCCATGTCATGAAAACCAGGGATTCCTAATAACACACGTTTGTAACACTATTTCTAACTTCCAAATTTCGCTACGTTATAATATTTTAACATGTCTGTTTTCCTGAGATTGTATGTTAACCCACCCTGCCAAGAAACACTAAAAAGGCTTTGCCATTGCTTAGAAAAAGGGATGGAACAGAGATGCTGATAATCTCTATTGAGGCTGAAATCAAAAGAAAACCAGGGAGAAAAATTGGAAGCAGAAGAGAACTCAGGGTGAAGTGCAGCCAGGCAGCCTCAGGAGCTAACACCACTGATTCAGGGAAGGCTAGGCAGCAAAGTCACAGCTCTGTACTCCACACTGCAGTGCCTCACTACACAAACCCAACACACGGCACAAAAATGCTTCAGAGAGTGCTTATAGAGTGCTAATTCATTGACAGATAAGACTGAAAAAGTATTTAAAGACAGAACCAGAAAAATTAGTCAAGATGTAGTTCAGAGATTCAAAAAGATAAAAAGTATAAGGCCTGGGAGTTTCACTCAATGACAGAGTGCTTGCATAGCATGCCTGAGGCCCTGGGTTCAATCACTAGAACCACTTAAAAAAATAGACAAATAGAAAGATTCTTATGAAAAACATTTAAACATCTAGATGGAGGTAATAATAAAAGTAAGGAAAGAGGCAAAACTCAAAGTAATAAATGTTGAGAATTTTCACCACTGAAAGAGACAAAACCTCACAGCCAAGAATATCAAAAATTCCTAAGCAATATTTTAAAATTTTCAAGCCTAGGACAATCATACTGAAATGTGGGCCACTAAGGAAAGGAAAGGAAAGGAAAGGAGGTAGTAAGGCAGAAAGAAAAGACCGGGATGGGGGGGGTCAAATTTAGCTCAAGAAGTACTGTACCTACCTTGAGGATACCCAGCAAAGAGTGCCCAGTAAGACCCAAGAGGAAGTAGCTCTGCATGATTTTGAAGAAATGAAGGAGCTGCCTTATAGCAGGGAGACCAAGAAGCCCGATATGGCCTGATTTTCGCTTCCAAAAATGGCCACAGAGTATCTTCCATCCCACACGCCCATCACACAGGAAGACACTGATATTCCCCTCATCCAGAGACAAAGTCAGTATTCTGTCCCAATGGAACTGGGTAGGCTTTTGTGATCATTTCAACCAACAAACAGAGCAAATAAAGTTAACGATTTCTGAGGTTAGGTTATTAAAAATCAGAGCCTGCTTTTAGTGTGAGAACATTCACTCCTGAAACCTGAGGGCACCCAAAGCTATTCTCCATCAAGATGTTGTAAACAAGCCCAAAGTAGCCCCACTCAGAGACAAATGGACAAGCCCTGAACCCACAGAGACTCAAGGAGTGGGCAGGAGAGAAAAGCAGAGACCATGGAAAGGGAGACAGCCATACCTGGCCAGCCTCGAACAATATTCTACAATATTCCAGATCTACAATATTCCAGATCTACAATATTCCAGCTCCAGCCTCTGACTACAATTTCATGAGGAAACCCTGAGGTTGTACCACCCATCCTAATGCTTCCCCAGTTCCTGACCTGCAGAAACAGGAAAATACCAAAGTGACTGCAGCAGGTGGCTTTAAAAATAGTGAAGTTTGGAAGCAACTTGTTACACAGCAGTAGAGAACCGGTGCATCTGAACTGCCAGTGACAGCTCTCCAGGGACTAAGTGAGAGGACCGTGAATCAGTATCACAGAAAGATCACTCAAGATTTTCTGGCATCTACAAACATTTGATACACTTATTATCCTACAACACATGTAAAATATAAAAATCTTCCTTAACTGCAGTTTCTAATAGAACTTAGAGCTAAGGATAATGATCTCATTTTAGACCTCTTCATCATACAATGCTTTCTGAGACTACTGTATAAAACTAAGAGAATTACAGGGAAATACTAGAGGTATTAAGTATAGATGCATCATTATCTGTTAGCCAAGCAAATCAAGCATGAAATTTCAAAAATGAACTTACCAGGGCCAGGGATTTAGCTCAGTGGCCCTACAGCTGCCTTGTAAGTGCAAGGTCATGAGTTCTATACCCAATACCACCAAAAATAAAAATAAAAAACTTACCCCCTTTCCTCCTGACTTTTGGTCAAATGGTACCATGGTGATTTGTTTGGAATCTCGCTGATATGTACAGTAGTGCTTCACCCAAGAAGTTCCAAAGTGACCTGCAAGATTATATTTCCCATTAAGTATGTATGCACACACGTCCGCGGGAGGCTGCACATAAGTGACTACAGGAACACACAGCCCGTAATGCTCATTCACCCATACACTCTTTCAGGGGCAATGTATTTTCCACATCAGCTAGACTGAAATAGACAGAAACCAGGTCCCGCAGGCTGGAAATGGAACTACTCAGGGCTTTCCTCCAGGGACTCATGAACACTATTCCCACCAATGCTATATCCAGTGGGTCTTAAAATATAAGGGAAGTAGAAGTTCCCTGGGGAAACTATTTCACATTCCCATCATCAATCTCCATTTGAAGTTTCCATTCTTTCCCCTGACAGGAATAAGATGATTAAAGAAAGAACATAGAAAGGCTTTTCCAAGTGTCTATCACCATCCCCATCAGAAGCAGTGACATCATGCTTCCCACACAGCTGCTCGGAGACTGACATCAGTGGTTCTGATCTACTTCCAAAGCCCTCATTTTCAACATTAGCAGGGATACAGAATGGAAGAAATGCCTAAATGCAGTTGGAGTCTGTCTCTCAAACCTATACGTCAGGAACTACAAGAGCTCAAGAACTACCTCAGGAACCACCACAGAGTCAAGGTCTAAAGACGTCTCTAATTTTACTCACTGTTTGGCCAATTCCTTTATTCTGAACAGTGAAATAAAATGACTAGAGGAAGAAAGCATCAACAGCATGCAAGGACCTCAGTCAATACTAGGTATTTATGGACCCCATAGGACAGGAGTGGTTAAAATGTTTAAAAACATAGGAGACAGGGCTGGAGGGTTAGTTCAGTGGTTCCAGCGTCCTGAGTTCGATCCTCGGTAACCATATACAATGCTGGGCGTGGAGACTCACACCCACCAGCCATCAATACCACATACCACAGTGCCGGGCGTGGTGGCTCACACCTGTCATCCCAGCACTCGGGAGGCAGAGACAGGAGGATTGCTGAGTTCGAGGCTTGCCTGAACTACATAGTGAGCTCAGAGCCAGCCTGAACTACAAAGCGAGACCCTGTCTCAAAAAAAAAAAAAAAAAAAAAAAACATAGGAGACATTTAATAATTATTAATGGTATGGCATGACTATCAATTGCAAGTAGTTAATAAGCTTAACTTTAATATATAAAGGTTTACATTGGGAGATCAAGGACAAATGAAAATATAAACCACCAAAGTGTATTCTTGTAACCTACGAGGCAAGTTCCCAGAGATTCCAGAAGGGCTTTATCTTGGACAAGATAACATAAGATCAAGCATCAAGATACAATAAGTTGTGTTAACAATGGAAAGACAGAAGTATGGACAGATAGACAGATAGGAAGGAAGGAAAGCAGTAAGAGGAGGGAGGACAATTCTTTACAGCACAGTGAAAGGAACTACGAGCATGCTGGGAGTGGCAGATCCAGACAACCAGTTTGCAATCACCATAGTAAAGATCAGAGAGCAATAAGGTGAAGAATATTTATGTGATCTTAAAGGAATCCCATAGATTCCTAGTTAGTCACAAAGGGAAACCAGTGACTAGATAGTGGAGGAAAAAGAAAAATAACTTGCCTGGGTGATTAAATGAACATCACCTTCAAGGAACAGATGAACACCATGTGCCTCAGGATGTGGCCCAAAGAACAGCACGCTTCCTGTGTAGAACTGAACCAGAGATGCTTAACCCGAATTGAACCAGAGGGAAACACCAAAGTCATGCTGAGGTAACTTCTATAAGGAGATGGATTGTATTCTTCAAAGTGCCAACATTAAGAAAGACAATGGCAGAGAAACTGTCCTCAGGATGAAAGTGATGGCAACTAAGTACAGAGAGTCTCTACCAGAGGACAACAAAATGCTAGACAGGGGCATCACTGATTGGGACAACTAGTAAAACTGAAACACAAAACATAGTTTAAAAGCTGCAACAATATTAAATGTCCTGAGTGTGATTACTTATAGGAATATCTTTACTTGTAAAAAAAAAAAAACACACTGAAGTAAAAAGAACACAGTAACAGTATATGCAACCTGTTCTTGAACATTCAGGGAAAAAAGTATATGTGAGAAGGTGATGTGCATATATACCCCTATAGAGAGAAATGAAGAAATGATATCATTATGAACAAATACTAAAAATTGGTGAATTTACTGGGCATGGTGGCTCACGCCTGTCATCCCAGCACTCGGGAGGCAGAGACAGGAGGATTGCTGAGTTTGAGGCTTGCCTGGGCTACATAGTGAGCTCAGGGCCAGCCTGAGCTACAAGCGAGACCCTGTCTCAAAAAAAAAAAAAAAAATTGGTGAATTTGGATAAAGTTATACATTTGCTCCTTATTCCATTCTTCCAATGGAAAAAACTTGAACTTCACAACTTTTCTATGCTTGACACTTTTTCAAAATAATAAATTCTAAAAATGCTAATAAAAAAAAGCTGTGTCCCAATGAAAAGTTCTGGACAACTGTGTCGAAGAACCTCAAGGCAGTTCCAGTGATAATCAACACGATGTCAAAAGAGCACCCATGACTGACTCATATGCTGAGAGTTCAAAAAACTAACACTGATTTTACATGTAAGTGAAAAATGTTAACAAATTAAGTATTATATAATGAACATTAAGCTACATTTTTCAGTTTGGAAAACTGTTACTTTCAAATTATCTCAAGTCTTTTGGTGGGAGGTTCTCATGGGGCAAAAAGAAGATTACTTTATATTCGGAGAAGGCAGCACACAGCTTAAGTAGTTTTTTACTTCTTATAAACCTTGGCAAGCTCATCCCCATAAGAATAAGGAACTTAAGACAGCCAATATGCCAGACCCACTACTGGTGCCTCATTTTTAGCAAGGAACAATGTTAAGCCAAAGTAAATTTATGAGTGATAACTAAGAACAATAATCACTGAAAACAATTTCTGTTCTATTCCATCAGGACACTTTAGAAGTGAAGATATTTGCTTAAGAAGAGGACCTCCAAAGAATGCAAAACCAGCACTAACCTGGAGGAGGAGGAGGAAGAATAAGAAGAGGAAGAACAGGAGGAGGAGGAGGACGAGGAGGAGTGCTGTTTCCTACTAAGGAAGCATGGCAGGAGGTTGGAACTACCCATTAAAAAAACATTCAATGCACGGCACTGTGTGGATGAATTAAACCTGGAAGTGCTGCCCTCAATACCACAGCCCCAACAAAGCTTTTCCATAGCCTCAAGCCATGACTGTGTGAGTCTCCACAGAAAACTGCACCTTAGTAGGACCTGGCATTTCTTGCTTATACATCATTATCAGCAGGGCAATGGGTCTTTTTATGGATGCTCGGGTGATCTCTGGTTTCTACTTTTCATAAATTTAAACATTGGGGTGAAAAGAGTTAAGGAGAAAAGGAAAAGGGCCTAAGTCATGACTGCTCTCAGCTCAAAACAGCATCATCAAATGTGAAGTCTACCAAAGCACATGACTGCTGATAGACAAGAAGACCCAGCACACACAACTGTCCCACGCTGCTATGATCAGGGTAGCTGCTGCACTAAAGGTACACTGGGAAGCAGCCAGACTCTATGGACCCCATCTTTCCCATTCAAAACTATACTACACATCTTGTACTCTTACAAGCAGGGACACACAGTAGCCAAGTACTACTAAGGACGCGCTGCACCACCCAGACAAGGGCCTGAGGGTCTGCAAGCATCCTGCCTGCCACTGAGCTGAGCACTTACGTTTCTCCTGAACATAGAGGTACCCTTCCATGGTGTATGGGCTGATAGTCTTGTGCTCCAGAGGATTCTCCTTCATCTTCTTCATCAGGGATTCCACTTCAGACCTGGTGCCTTCAAAGCGGTTTCTTGTCTAGGATGAAAGGAGTTTTACTCAAAGCAAAGAAAGCAAATCTCTGTCTAACAATTCAGATCAATCTAATAAAATCCTTAGATCTAAAACTAGATCAGGAACATTCAACCTTATAAGAGCTGTGCCAACATTCACTTCAAACAAGTACACTTTGGTCTTAAAGGCCTAAATAATTCAAACTCTAGTTACCATCAAAATCACCTATGGAACCTATAAAAATGCAAATGGCCAGGCCCTGCTCAGAGAGACTAATTCAGAACCTTTGGGCCCAGAAACACACATTTTAAATAAGCATCCCAGATGGTTCTGATTCAGATGCTTTCAAGACTGCGGTCCTTACTCCCTAGCTACTGGGACTGAGGCTCACTGACAGTTCACAGACAAGCCCCTCCAAGTCACTCCCTGAGCCAAGGCAGGCTGTATCCCTGGCTCCTGTACCAGCCCTTTCCGAAGGCCCAGCCAGCCCTACTCTCCCACAGCACTGATGGAAGCATGCTCCATGCTCATTCTTTCCAAGTTGTCTTCACCCCTCCCCAACACACACACACAGAGGGAACCTGCAGGCAGTCTCCACTGTAGACAGCCGTGGAAGGAAGCCAGCTTAAGAGAAGAATCTTGCTGCTGCAGAAGCATTTCTGTGACTGCGACTTCCCATTCTCTGGGATGACACAAAGAACCACGCAAGCTTCAGACTTCAACAGGCCATGCCATACAACTCACACAGAAGCGCCTGGCTATTTCCTGCACAAGAGTAACATGCAGGCCAACATGGTCTAACACACATACACTGAACAAGGTGACCAGATCTCTGGTATGCATTGGCCAACACCCTAAATGGGAGTACATACATCAGAAGATACAGTGTTTAAAACCTGGGAGAAAACACTAGGGGTAAATGGCACCAACTTGGACTTCCTGTTACCTTTACTATGCAATGAACAAAAGTACATTCTCTGCACCAGAGGTCCGCGTGCATCCTCAGAACCATTCCATAAGTCTCCTGTAGCCAAGCAAATAGATGCCCAGAAGGGAGTCTGGGCTGGGGCAGGATGTCCACTGCCAAAAGAAATCCTAACTGGTGGGACAGATTTCAAACACAATCAGCAGCAGCACTTCCGGGAACATACGAGTGTTTTGAAATAATGGAGAAAATGATGGTCTCATCCACATAATGGTCTGACCCACAAAGTGCTTCTGAAATGCCTGCTCCCAGCTGCCTTTTCAACCTGAGCAAGACCCAGCCTCCATGCCTACATTCCAGTCCACACTGCTGGGGCTGCTGGCAGCTAGACCTACATTTTGCTTTTTCCTTCCCTTAACCGAAGGGTGGAAGCTTGTTCTTATGCCTACTCACTTTTTTTTTTTTCTTTTTTTTGAGACAGGGTCTCACTTTGTAGTTCAGGCTGGCCCTCAGCTCACTACGTAGCCCAGGCAAGCCTGGAACTCAGCAATCCTCCTGTCTCTGCATCCCAAGTGCTGGGATTACAGGCATGAGCCACCACGCCCTGCACTGTGGTAGGTGCTATTGATTGTTGGTGGGCGTGAGTCACCACGCCCAGCATTATATGTGGTTACTGGGATCGAACTCAGGACCTTGCGCTTGCAAGGCAGGCGCTGGAACCACTGAGCTAAATCTCCAGCCCCGCCTACTCACATTTTGTATGCTAATGGTTAGCTGTGTCTTGAAGTCACCAAAATCCTTGGCCAGTTCATATCCGTGATGATAGAAGGTGAAGAGTCCTTGCAGAAAGGCCAGTAGCTGTAGTAAAGGAAAGAAAGTAGAGGTCATATGTGCAGGCTGAAGAGAGGGGTGGCATAGCTGTGCCTGAGTCCCCAGCACTGATCTGTCTATGACAGACGGGTACAATGGCTAGCTAGCATTTACCATGTTCTGAATATGTGCCAGGCACTTGCTGTTGCATTCCTCATCTTCCTGAATACTTACAACAGCTATGAGGGAAATGCTATTATCCTGTTTCATAATGAGGAAGTAGATTCAGAGAGGTTTGGAGTTTGTCCCCAAGAATCAGTAAGTAGCAGCCAATAGCTGAAACCAGTCTCCCCGGCACCATGTACTTAGCCTGTGAACCTCATCACTCCCTGAGAACATTATCTCTTCAGGAACCAAAGAGCAGGGCTCAAGCTAAGCTTCCTTCTGAACATTCTCATATCAGGTTATCACACAAAAAAGGAGGGTGGTGGTCCAGAGATTTAGCTCAGTGTTTCCAGCGCTTGCCTTGCAGGCGCAAGGTCCTGAGTTCGATCCTGGCAACCACATAGAATGCTGGGCATGGTGACTCACGCCCACCAGCAATCAATAGCACATACCACAATGCCGGGCGTGGTAGCTCACGCCTGTCATTCCAGCACTCACGAGGCAGAGACAGGAGGATTGCTGAGTTCCAGACTTGCCTGGGCTACATAGTGAGCACAGGGCCAGCCTGAACTACAAAGTGAAACCCTGTCTCAAAAAAAAAAAAAAAAAAAGGAGGGTGGTGTATTCGGAGTCTGCAGCCTACCAAGCAAAGTCAAATGAAAGAAAATGATTCACGTTAGACTTGAGCTAAAGTGTCTTTTTAAGCTTTTCCTAAACCTTTCAAAAGCAAATACTATGGATTCTTTTATTAAAATATTCTCCCATTTTCAGTTATGATGGTTTCCCTGAATTCTCATTTCAATCCCCTCAGGCTACAAGGTAAGTCTGTCACTATTCAGACTTACCCTTAGCGAATGAAAACATCTGTTCACCATAATTCTTCTAATGTGCCATCATATTCTCGAAAACGGTTCCCACCCCAGGCCTCTTCCAGCCTTTGCTTCTCCTAAAGAAACAAACTTTCCTGCAGTCCTTCCTCTTATAACCTAAGCCCAAGTCTCACGGTTGCTATGTGCTCCTGCCCCCTTCCCAAGTCCTGCACATTGCGCCTCAATTCTGCATTTAGATGACAAAAAACAGAAAATGTGGTTGAGAAGGATCCAGGCTCAAGCCTGTCACACAGTTCAACTCTCTTCCGCTTCTGAGGTTGACTCACTGTTCTCAGCAGTCCACACCGACCTCCCTGAATTACATGTTATCCTGAGACACATTTGCTTGGTAGTGTATTACTGTATTTGGTTTTCAATCCTTAAATGAACACATCTTTCCTTACTAAACAGAATTCCACCCCACTTCATTTCACCTAACTCTCCTTTGTAAGAAGCAGTCCTAATAATGATAGGTAAGGGGTCGCATTCGACTCACCAATCCCTTCCTCTCCACCTGCTATGGCGAATCCGGTAAGCACAGTAATGGGAACAATCCAAAGGGGGACCTGCCTTCAAGGTGAGCCACATGGCCAGACCAGTTCATTAAAGAGCTATGAACTGGAAAGTCCAGCAAAACCCAGTTATAACAGTATGGCGCCTTACCTCCCCCTGCCACTGACCCAGCACAACTATCTTCTTAGCCTCTCTCAGGAGGTGAGTGAGTAGGCACCGCTGAATTCTCTGGCTAAAGCCACCTAGTGGCATCATATACAACCCTGGCATAAATCAACAAATGAGTGGCAAGCTACGTACAGCTGCCTAGGATGAATATGAAATTGTTTTCAAAGATGGCCAAAGCCTTTGGATCACCTTGTATGAAACACTTTCCTGAGAGCAGGTAGTTCTAGTATAAGGAAGACAGGAGCCCTTCTATGAAACCTAGGTCCGGAATTCACAATCAAAATCATTCTTTCAGTCTTCTTATCTCTGACTCCCTGCCAACGGTACTGTACACCATGACTTTCCAAAGCACTGGACCACCCTCTGCTGGAGAATAAAGCAGAAGATAAACAGCTGGATTCTAAGGTTATTCCTCTAACTCTGATTCTCCTTCTCTCAGACCTTCCTTCTCCTCTCTTCTCTCACTTCCAAACAGCTCTCTAAAATGCCTCCTGGGCATATACACAAATGGTCCAGAGACAGACAGTGACTATTTATTTTGGTTTTTACTTTGTTTGGTCTTGTGCCTCAATTGTTCTCTTCTTCCACAAAAAATGATCCCTTAAAAAAGTGTTATATTTGACTTCCTTTCTCCTCTCACAGCATCCTTTCTCCCTCCCCCTCCCACATGGCATAAACCCTTGAACCTGTAACCCAATGGGAAATGAAAGTCCACTCCTTAGGGAGCGGGGTGAGGCCCACAGAAGGACCCCAGAGGTGAGAGGATACATCTGCCTCAAAGAAATGCTTCTGCTCAAACACAAGGGGAAAAGCCTGCTCTAGTCCGATGTGATTATCCAGTAAAAGGGGTCAGCTTGTCCGTTGAGCTACCACAAAAATCAAAACCAGAGAAAGGGAAGGCCTTCATCACCTTTCTTGGCCTCTCCCCATGATTAACTACAAGCAAAACCCATTAGTTGGCTGACAACTTATCTATGTGTTTATCTACCTACCTATCATACACACACACACACACACATATACATTTAAAGCAAAAATGGGACTGCTTGAATTAGTGCCAGCTGCACTGTTCTGATCTACCTGATAAAATGAAGTGTCAGGGTTCACAGGTCAGAATTACTGATATATGCACAACTGTGGCCTGTAAAAAAGATATGCCAAAGTCCTAACCCCAGTTGTCTTAGCATGTGGCTCTGTTTGGAAACAGAACCTTTATAGATGTAACCAAGTTAAAATCAGGTCATTAGGGTGGACACCAATATTTCCGAAAGAGTAACATGGCTGCTATCCTATAAAGGGGAGGATTGAGACACAGACACAAACATCCACAGCAGGAAAGTATTTAGGTAAAGATGGAAGACTGGGGTAATGCACTTAGAGGCAAAAGAAAGCCAAAGATGGAGGGCAAACTACTGCGGCTAGGAAAAGAAAGCATTCTTTCCTTACAGACTTCCTTGAAAGCATGGTACTGTCAGCACATCCACCTCAGGCTTCACCCCTTCGAACTATAAGACAACAGACTATCATCAGGTTAAGCAGCCACCCTGTCAGTGGTACTTTGTTTCAGCAGCTGCACCAAGTTCATACAGTCCCAGGAACCAGCACTCATGCAACAAAGAGGACAGCAAGTGGAAGGCGATGAAACGCTGAGCGAGCTGGGCGAGCCACACGGCTCTACCAGCTCATCTTTAACAGGAGGATAACAGTGGGATCTATTAGTGCCAGGACTGAGGACAGTTCATTCAGCAGGGGAGACAGTCCGCAGCTGTTCTGCAGACAGATATAATCAGGCACACTGGGGTCCAGGTCAGACAGGGAACGAGGGGGCCAGGCCAGGAGGTGAGAAACAACGGGGAAGGAATGAAGATCTGCGACGGAACAGAGAGTGAGGAAGGAGAGGAGGACGTGACCCTAAGAAATACTAAGGAGATGAACTCAAAGGACGCAGTGCCTGATGAATATGGGGAATGAGTTCCTACAGCACTAACCAACCTTTAATTAGAAAAACTCAGGGGAATCACTTCTCGGCCTTTTGGCTAAGCTCAAGTGTAGAAAAACTCGGGGCACAGAGAGGAGCATGCCTTTAGCTTGAGGAAGTCAATGTGTCAGGATCTGCTACCCACATCCGCAGAACATTACTGGCACTTACTTTGTAAGAAAAAAATGAACATGATCACCATGGAGAGGGGGTCCTTGAATGGCTAGAAGATTCCTTTGACTGTAGCCAAAACCTGCACACCCCAGAAATTTAGTTCAATAGATTGATTTCCTTTCCACCTGTAAGCAAGCAAACGCTGTTTCACTGAGATCAAGAGCCAGATCACCTTAGTTCTGCTGTTTACTTGATACCACCTGAAAGGGTCAGACCTTTACGTGTTTCAATTTCTTTACCTGAAAATAAGGTTAAGAACAGCTCCTGCCCTCAGAGACATTACAGGGACTGAGTAACACAATGTAGAGAAAGCACTTGGCACAATAAAACACAATTTCTACTAAGATTGTTATTTCGCATTGTCTCTCTGGGTAATCTAGGCCAGTAGCTCAAACTGTACTGTGCAGCAGAACCACGTGGATGTTGTCAAAATGTAACTGTGTGCCAATCAGGCTCTATTTTAAGAATTTTACATGCACCAACTAGCTAATTCCTGTAGCGTCTTTACAAGGTAAGTGGTACAATTATTCCCATTTTGTGAATGAAAAAGACAAGGTTTGGAGAAATGATTTGTGCAAGAACACACAGCTAGTATGCAGCAAGCAGGGCTTTCAAATCAGGCAGAGTCTTTAATCATGATGCTTCCGAATCCTGAAGTGAAAACTCCCAGAGATACTAATATACCACAAAAGAATGCCAGGAAACGGAATGGTAAACCTTTGTGGATATCTTTCAAAATAATGAAGAGGACATGGCGGGGCAGGGGAGAGGGGGAATGACGTTAGCATAGGTCTGCTGAACCTCATAGATGAGTGAGAAATAAACGTCTGTTACGTATATGGTTGTGTGGCCATCATTCAGCAAAAGCTAACACAGTACCTGATTCACTACATTTGTTGTACTTGCCCCTACAAGTCAGATGGGCCAGTGAGAAGAAATACCAAGCAATTATGGACTAATGTTGATTAATATACACATAAAGATTATTAGAAATATACTGTCATTTTTAGAAATTCCACTAAAAGCAAATAAAAATAATCTAAAGGCTAATTCTGTGTGACCACGCAGAATTCACATCTGAGTGGAATTGAGTCTTCAGCACACTGACTGACAGGCTGGCTTTTTAGCCAGGCATGGGGGTGCACTTTTATTATTGAGCCCTCTGAGAGGTGGAGGCGGGAGGATAACAAATTGAAGCACCTACTCTGGGCAACTAACAAGAGTCTACTTCAAGAATAAAAAAGGCTGGGAATGTAGCTCAGGGCAAAGACCATAGCTTTAATCCCCAGCACTGCAAAAAAGAAGAAAGGACTAGCTTTAACACCTCTGGGCCTGTTATGGCTTGTGTCTAGATGAGCACCCCAAAGCCTCATGCAAATGAGGTCGGGCTATTTCCAAGGCAGCTGAATCTACAGTATGTGACTGATTCACTGTGCAATGCTAGGCAGCCCCAAGGGCATTAGGATGGGGATTTTTACATGTAATTTTAAACCAGACCGTTACCACACAGAGTGGGCTCTAAGATTTTCAATGTTCAGATTTTTAAATGGAGGTAACTAAGGAATTTTAGGAATTGTCAAAGGATGTGACAGGGAGTGGAATCCAGAGACCACATCTCCCACACAGTAAAAGACATATAGACTCCAAAGCTTGCTGGAGTCTTGATAAAACTACTGCCACGTCTACAACACTAAAAAGCATTCCATACATTTAGAAATTATAAATGAGACACAAAGCATACTTTTTATTTTTAAAAAAATAGTAATTTTCTTTCAGGTTCTTATCATTTTCTTTTATTTGCTTAGGAAACTTTTCTTTTTTTTTTTTTTTTTTTTTTTTTTTTTTTTTTTTTTAGAAATTTTTTTTTTTTTTTTTTTTTTTTTTTTTTTTTTGAGACAGGGTCTCGCTTTGGAGTTCAGACTGGCTCTGAGCTCACTATGTAGTCCAGGCAAGCTTTGAACTCAGCAATCCTCCTGCCTCTGCCTCCCGAGTGCTGGGATTACAGGCGTGAGCCACCACGCCCGGCGAAACTTTTCTTTCTTAAATCCAGGTTGATCAGAAATTTATTTGGGGGCCGGAGGGTTAGCTCAGTGGTTCCGGGGCCTGCCTTGCAAGCGCAGGGTCCTGAGTTCAATCCCCAGAAACCACATACAATGCTGGGCATGGAGATTCACGCCCACCAGCCATCAATACCACATACTACATATCACAGTGCTGGGTGTGGTGACTCACGCCTGTAATCCCAGCACTCAGGAGGCAGAGACAGGAGGATTGCTGAGTTCAAGGCTTGCCTGGGCTACATAGTGAGCTCAGGGCCAGCCTGAACTGCAAAGCAAGACCCTGTCTCAAAAAAAAAGAAATTTATTTGGACATAGACTACAGGGTTGAGTCTAAATCAGGGGTTATACCTGGGGAGAAAAATCAAAAGTCTGCAACAATTTTACATTGAGATTCACTTGCTATGTAGTACATATTGACTGCACTCACTATTAAGAGTAGGTACATGTACAGTATGTATCATAATTCTTTTTATTCCATCTCAAGATCCTCTATTTACCAGATCTATTTCCCTGTTTCTTAATGTCTATCTTTTCTTTAGGTCTTTAAATTATTATGCTTTGAACTTCTATAAAAGCTGTTGTGATATTTAAGTGTCTGACCTATTTCACTTAAAATACATCTATTTCCCTATGAATGACCCTAGGTTATCCTTCTTTATAGCATAACTGTCCTCATTGTATATAAATAGCACACCTCCTTTATCCATTCATCTATAGATGGGTATAGAGACTGCTTCCACAATTTAGCTATTATGAACTATGCTGCTATAACATGTATGCACCTATCACTGTAGTAAGTTATCTTTCAACTCCTCTGGGAAGATGCCTAGAAAGGAAATAGCTGGGTCAAATGAAATGTCTACTTTTAGTTTTTTGAGGAATCTCCACACTAATTTCCACAGTAGTTGTACTAGTTTACATTCCTACCAACAAGGTGGAGGAGTTCCTTTCTCCCTGCAGCCTCATCAGCATTTTTTATTGTTAGATTCTTGATGAGAGCCATTCTTCCTGGAGCCAGACAGAATCTCCATATTGTTTTAATTTGCATTTCTGTGATGCCAGAGAGGTTGAACATTTTTTCATGTAGTCATTGCCCATTCTTACTTTTTTGAGAAGTATTTATTCATTTCAGTTGCCCATCTTTGATTAGCCCCTTCAAGTTTTTAAGAGTTCTTTATATGTTCTAAATATTAGTCCTCTGTCCAATGAGCAAAATTATTTTCTATTCTATAGGCTGTCTCTTCATGATGTTGGTGGTTTCCTTTGCTGTGCAGAAGCATTTAATTTTTGATGTTGTTTTGTTTTGTTTTTGAGATGGGGTCTCACTTTGCAGTTCAGGCTGGCCCTGAGCTCATTATGTAACCCAGGCAAGCCTTGAACTCCTGACTCTGCCTCCTGAGTACTGGGATTGCAGGCGTGAGCCACCACATCCGGCACTGTGGTGTGTGGTACTGATTGCTGATGGGCATGAGTCACCACTCCTGGTATTGTGGTTTATGGAGTGCCACAGCATGGTGGAACACCACCATGTTTGAATGAAACCACAGCTACCCTGGGGTGAGCTAAACTAAAGTCAAATGTTTCCCACAGTGCAGTATTTCATACCCACTGGGACACTCCAAATTCTATCAGTCCAAGTTTCATCATGATCCAATCAATAAAATTTATGAGCTACTCTAGTTACAACAAAGTCACCATGAGACACTGCTTTGTATGGCATCTATTACTACCTGGATAGATAGGGGCTCTAAACCCAGGAGGAAAAGAGAAAGGGCACAATGTACATTCTGCCATTTCCTTGGATTACTACTATAGTTGAATTACATGAAAAAGGGTAGGTCAAAAGAATTAAGTTGTAATCGCTACAGTGAAGCAAAGCTATGGACTGCCACTATACTTCTTCCACTTGAAGACCAACTAGCACAACCTCGGGTAGCTACAGGAAAGAACTACGTATTGCTGACAACTGAGCTTATTTGAGAACAGCTGCCAGAAGAGTGCAGAAAAGCCAGACTGACAAAACACCATTCTTAACAGAAGACATAACACGAAGGTTGGTCAATCTCTTCATCAACATTCTAGAGCACTTTGTAACCCACCAGGTGACTGAAATCAAAGTACATCATGAGACCCTGCCCATCTACTTACAGGCTCCACGAACTCAAACATCTTCCTCTCCTGCACTTCTTGCACCTTGAAGACATACTCCAGGGATACTTCATAGAAGTGCTGCCGGACCAGGTCTACCTGGCTGTCTGCCTACAAAGAAGATAGGATTTAAGAGGAAAATCACCAGGCAATAAGCGCACTGAGCAAACAGGAAAAAAAAGTCTGTGGAGACAATTTTTAAAAGCAAATCAAATAGCATGATACAAAAGTAAGAATATTATAATGACCAGTTCAACACTAATTTTATGCCAGGCAACATGTCCATAGTTATATAAATATACATAACTTCATTTAATTCTCATTAATTTTAATTATATAGTCCATTATATTCCTAGAAAGGAAATGACATCTCTAATTTGCAGAAGAAAAATGAGGTATATAAGCATTAAGAGACTTGACTATGGCCAAGCAACTATTAGAGAACGGAGCTGGGATTTCTGCCCAGGGGAATATGCCCCCAAAGCCCTTGATCATTGTTAAGAGTTCTGCTGCCTCCCACACCCTAGCACCATGGTGGACAGAATTTCTAGAGTGGAAAAAAGCAAGATAGGTATAGTGGCCCACATCTGGAAATCCTAGCTACTAGGGAAGCTGAGGCAGGAGGATCAAGATTTGAAGGCCAGCCTGAGTAACTTAGCGAGACCCTGTCTCAAACAAAAAAAGCAGCCTGCAGAGCCATTCTCACCCCAGCCTCCTTATGAGTAAGATAAGCTGTTAGGGAGCTTGGGACCCAAAATAAGACATTTTCATACAAGTGCCAAGTACTCTGTTAATGACAAAGACAAATTACCAGTTTATCCAAAGAAAGTAATTGCATTACAACCTCAGACCCCACATTTCCTTCTGTGCAGGTGGTGTCCAGGACAGCCCCAAGTGGGTAGCTAAATCACACATCTGTGATCTATTACCAGGCCTGAAACAGTGGTGCACCATGAGGATGCTCTGCTAGAGATGCCTGCCCTTACCCACAGCTCTTCATCTGTCCACAGTGTGGCTGTGCCCACATGTTCTTTCAAAACAGTTTCACGGAAAGCACATTTCAATAGCAAAGCACTAAAGTGAATGTTTTATTTTAATAGAAGTGAATTATGCTGCTAATAGAAAACAAAACATTGTTTTCCTTAGAAATTAGTCACAAGCAATTCTACAATATACTCTGAGACAAAAAAGTTCCTCCAAAAATATTTCTTTCATTGTTCTTGGTCAAGATTCCTGCAGAAGAAACTTGGGATAGATCCTTCCATTACCCCAAATACATTATGCTACCATGACATTGTAAGAATTTAGAAAATCATTCCTTCAACTAACACCAGCGAAAAGAAACTTCCTCCATGAAGCTTACAGAATAATGGAGAAAAAACTGTGTGCAAATTTATGTAAATAAAAAGAAATTGATAAGCTCCAGTAAAATACAAGCCACACTGAAGAAGCTCCAAAGTGTGCATTCAAGGTCTCAAACTCCCCCAGGCATTTACACATTTATACAGGAAGATGGTCAACTGAAAAACAGCTAAATAGCATAGAAGGACTCAGTTGATAGCATTTTCTAGAAGAGATCTTTATTTGGAGGCAAGGTCTTAGAAGGCCTGTACCCCACATCAACATGTGTAGCTGCTGAGACAACTGGGCTGACACTTCTTCCAGCCAGCTGTACCCCGTATGTTTCAGAAGCCTTTGACGTCCTCGGGGTGCCACCCCAGCCCACTTACACCAGTGAATACATCTTCCTCTGACCACTGCACACACACCTGGCACGTTCTCTGGGGCTTGCCATTGCTCAAAATGACACTTAATTGTTGGGAGAGGGAGGGGATCATTCTGAAAATCTTCAAGAAGTTTCTTGCAGCATAGGTAAGATGAAAGCCCCACAGGAAGTTCCGGTGAGGAACAAGGGACCAACTCCAGCATTAGTCAGAGAGCTGACCTAGGTGGAGGTTCTAGTCCCAGGATCTTCCCGCTGGTGTGGCCTGTGCCAGTCAACGATTATGTCTGGAGGATGGAGCTAATATCTGCCTTTGCTCTGCATGGAGCTAGTTCACAGAGAAAATAGACCAAAGGATGTGCACAGCTGAAGACAGGAAGTGCCCGCGGGCACTGGTGGTTACTCACCAGGCACTTCAGCATCAATGCGCTGCAGCTCCAGCTCCTGCCCTAAACCAGCACATTCCCCTGAGCCACCAGGCTCCTAACTGGTCCCCTCACCTGTGTTCTCACCTGTCCTGATTCCATCCAGCAGCCACAATGCCTTCTTTGAATCATAATCAGACAGTGTCTCAGGCCCTTTGCGGCCTTCCCCTGGCCTCCATCATGGTGTGCAAAACCCTGTGGTAACTGCCTAGGTGACAACTTCTCCTTCCAGCCCATCAGTCCCTCCTGCACTTGGCATTCTGGTCTCTTCCTACTCTCTAATGCTCCAAATCTCTTTCTGGCCTACAATCTTTGCACTTAGCCCTCCTTCTGCCTGAACGCTTCTTCTCCTAAGTAAATGCACTTTTTTTTTTTAACTGCAATGGATAAGAAATACTTTTTAGAATGATCCTATACATAAACATTTTAAATTAGTACAATACACTTTGACATTTTTATGTAGCCTACTCTATCTTATGACTCAGGAATTCGGACTTTGATTACACACCCACAGCTTGAAGAAGGCTGCCCGGTTAACACAGCTCGTGTCCTTCCTCCTAGGCTCTGACAGCAGGGCTCTTCAAGAAGCATTCATTAACCATCTTCTCTCCCAATTTATTTGCTTAACACTGTGTGAAATTTGTATTCACTCCTTCCTTTTCTTTTGTGCTGCCCACTAGAATATGGTCTATGAAAACAGATACGGTTTCTAATTTTTTCACTTTTCCATCTCAATGCCCAGAAAAGCACCTGGATGGTAGGAAATGTTCAGCAGCATAAACGGACTGATCTCCAAGTGGCTATCAGTCAGCATCCAAGAAATGTTCCTGCAGTGATCCAGCACTAAAAAGAAATACATAACTCAGTGAATTTTCAAAGGAAAACAAGAGAAATCCCAACTGAAAAGGGATTCTCTTGCAAGCATCCCTACGGACCATGGGCCACAGGATTTACCACAACCTTAGACTCTGAACTGCAATCAGAAGCCAGGATTCTGGCCCCCTTGCCTTATGAGTCCCTAAAATCTGGACATGGTGCGAGTGTCTGCTGTAAGTCATGTACTAGGGACTGGGCCTTCTGTGTGACAGCATTTGGAGGTGGTGTGGAGCCTTTACAAGATGTGACCTCATGGCAGGCCACTGCTTTTGGAAGGGAGACAATATCTGGAGCACTCAGTTAATTCTCCTGAGAAAGCTGTTTTAGAAAAACAAGACCAGCCCCTCACTGCTCTTTCTAGCTTCCTGACTCACCACATCGCTCTTCGTTGCCCACGATATGGTGTAGGGGGGAAAAAAGGCTCGCCGGAGCTGAGTTATGCTGTGTGAAATCTCAGCCTCCAAAACTGTCAGTAAATCTCTTCTTTATAAAGTACTGAGCCTCAAGCATTTTGTTACAATGACAGAAAAATCAATACACCAACTCACAACAGTTTCTGTTGCTTAAATTGTAAACCCTCCAGCTTGAGTATCCCCATTGATCATTCTGTGTTTCCCCAAAATGTTAAGTTCCATGACAGTGGGCCCTTCATTTTATACTCCATAAAACTCAGAGCCTGACCAGACCTTCACAGAAAAATCTGACAAATACTGTTAGAATGAAGTAATACTGTCAATTTTTAATTAGCACATATTTGCAGTACATAACGCTTACACTCCCCATAGGGAGTTGGTGGTTGCACATAACACATCTTAATTCCTTTTTCATCCCCTTCCCATTCAAATCCTGGTTTTGGTACAAATATCTTCTCCACTGCAGATTTTTTTTAATCCACTAGGTGGCAGTGCCATCCCACACTGCTGCCCCATCATTTCTACCTCCACAGACTGGATGATGGACTAGAACTGAAAGGAGTTCAATTCAGTCCTGCAATCGGGAAACAATTTTGAATAGTCAAACGTAGTAGATTTTATCAAGTAGGTACCAGGTGTTTAATAATGTTCCTAAAAGTTGATTGTTAAAATAAATATGAAGAGGGCCAGGGATTTAGCTCAAATGGTACCACACCTACCCAGGAAGCACTAGGGCCAGAGTTCCATCTCTGGTACCATAAAAAAAAAAAAAAAAGTGATGAAAATCATTACAAAATAGCCAGAACATCTTAAGCAAATCACTTCACTTCTGCTAGGAACGTATTCAAGGAAGTTCCACCAGATGATTGCCAAGATCCCTCCTTCACCCTGTTTCTGTTTGCATGACTGGAAGGGATCAGAGCCTTTAGACCCCTCCTGAGAGAATAAAATTCTGGAAGGAGGAAAGGCCCCACAGCTTAAATGCCAAGGTTACCTAACTATGGGTAAGCTATTGCCACTCTGAGCCTCTGCCTCCTCCTATGTAAAACTGAGGAAATACAAATACAAATTGCATGAGGTACTTGTGAGGATTCAAGAAGACTCCTTGGAAGTGCTTAACAGTACATCAGGCATAAATGTGGACTCAATAAATGTCTGCTGCTACTGCTGTCAGTAGTAGTCACATGCTGTTGCTATTAGCGGATATGTCTTTCCTGTAACTCCTCACAGGAGTATCAAAACAGCATTCCTTGATGACTGGACCTGAACCAACCAGAACCTGCAGAAAAGATTGTAGCTGAGTCAGGCAAGGCAACAAACACCTGTATGGCCAGCACTTGGGAGGCTGAGGCAGGAAGATTGCCTTGAGTTTGAGGCCAGCCTAGGCTACATAGTGAGCTCAAAGATAGCCTGAACTACAGAGCAAGACCCTGTCTTGAAATGAAAACAAAACAAAACTAAAGAAAAGAAAAGAATAGGGAAAAGGGGAGAGGAGGGAAGGCAAGGGGCCAGATAAGACAAGAATGAAGCCCAATCCTGGTCCCCCAGGTACTTAGAAAGCATGAGTGGATAAAAGGCAGGAACACAAGGGACTACAACAAAATAACATAATAAAAAAAGATCCACTGAGATATACAGTGGTAAAGTCTATACAGTGCCATCCAATATGGATACAGAGGATAGAGAGAAGCACACCAGTCACAGGGATAAAATCTACATTTATTCAGGAGCTATGGTGAACCATAGCTGTCTCATTCACGAATTAGTCAGAATGGCTATTTTATGAGTACTTTACACATAAAGGAGCAAAGCTCTGAGAGACTAAGGAACTTGCTGCAGGGCACACAGTGAAGACAAGGCAGGCAGGTCTCAAAGGAAGCCTGAGACTCAGGTCCTTCTCTTGCTGTAGTGACTCACAGGGAGGTGACATTGGAATGACCCTTTCAGAAAACTCTGGATTCACCCCAAGTTAGTAATATGCAGGCATGGAAAGACTGGACCTGTGGGCGAAGCACCCTTCCCAGGGGACCACCGTGCCCCAGGGTAACTGGGCTCCTAGGCTCAGCAGCACTTACAGTGCTTGGTCACCCCAGCCATGGTGCTAACCAAGAAGAAGCTTCAGAGCTAGAAGAGTTGGATAATGTCAGGTTCAGCCAAAGAGACCTTCCTGAAATGCAAACTCCCAAATCCTATGTGCCGAGAACTAAAGACTGAGAGGATTGGGACAGACCCTAAATGGAATTACAGCACTATAATCAGGAACAATCTACCTGTCCTTGGGCAGCACCTAGCACCTGGGTCCCTTTGTTGAGTTGGCGTCCTTATCATCATTCAGAGGTTGGTTTTTTGGTACGTTTTGTTTTGTTTTGTTTTGTTTTGTTTTGTTTTGTTTTGTAGTGCTGGGAATGGAATCCAGGACCTTGTGCAGGTTAGGCAACCATATCACTGAGCTGCATTCCTAGAATCTTCTCAAATACCCACTTCAAAGTAAATACTTATGAGAACACTACATTCTTTTCCGAAGAAGTATATGAAATCATGATTGGGAGGAAAATGGACTCCGCACCTCCTCAGTCACCTTCATCCTTGATCTTTCCACTTCTACAAGTACTGACTCGATATAAGGTCAGAAGGAATTGAAACAAGAATGAGGGGTAGCCTGAAAGCCAATATTTCACTTCAGAGACATAACCCAAGAAGGGTTAAGCAAACCATGGAGAATTAAACTAGATGGCACTCATGAGGCCAAATTTAGGGTTCTGCTAGGAAACTGCCCTGTCTCCCAGAAACAAAACTCTAAGACTTTCTAAGAACTTCAGCTATGGGGACTGTGGATGTAAGTCAGTGGCAGAGTACCGTGGAAAGCTCCACAAACTAAGTAAATGATAACAGCACCATGGCGTCCACACTGACTTCTCTTTATAAAAGAACTACAAAAAGATCCCATGAAAATCCAGGAGAACCAGGAACAAGCTGAGGAATATTTTCTTTAAATAAAGTGACCAGGACTCAAAAAACAAAAAACAAAAAAATATATAATATAATATATAGATAGATATATAGATATAAATATATATAAATGGCAGTAAAACACTATCAGAATGAAAAAAGAAAAGACAGGAAGGAACTAATATAAGATACTGGATTGAAACAATATTTTAAAAAGTGCTTGAGATGCTAATGTGGTAAGTCACTGACACAAGACAGGAAGTCACAGTTAAGGAAAGAGCACACAGCACCAAGGCCAAAGGTGAAAGAAACAGGAAGACAGATCTCAGCTTGAAGCAGAGAGGCCCAGTCTAGCAACGAGGGTGCCCCAAGCAGAACCCAGACACCTGGGCCAGCACCATGGTCCAGAGCCACAGGCCAGGGTAGGGTTTGGAGTCACAAAGGCCGTGCAGACATCAGGAAGTAGAGGACACAGCAGGACCAAGCTCCTAGTTTCCTAGGTTTCTGGCAAAGACCTAAGATTTTATGGCAAAGAGCACACAGGGTAATGTGTAAAAATTATATAGTTTACTTGGGATATATGTCAAGTTTCTTACCTCCTGAAGCTGAGATTCCTTCTTTTTAGAAGACAAATTCAAGTGTTTTTCTAAGATGCCACAATACTTTTCTGTTTCTTTGTCATACTTCTTTTTGGCTTCCTGGCAAAAAAACAAGACAGAGAAAGAAAAAAAAATGAAGAGTAACCAGTAGCAGGAATAAACCAGTTCAGTCTCTCCAGACCTTTCTGTTCCCCTCACAGACTCCCTGTTTCCTCTACATAGAGATGCAACAGACAACAGGGCTCCTACTCTATACATTAGGCCAGGAAGCCACGTGAGTACCCTGACATGGCCCTGTGGACCAGAGAATCCATCTGGCCCAGCACATTCCCAGAAACAAGGCAATGCCAGCATTTACTACTGGCAAAGCCAAAATTCTAAGACTTTCTAAGAACTTCAGCTATGGGGACTGTGCATGTAAGTCAGTAGCAGAGTATATACTTAGCATGAATAGGGCACAGGTTTGATTATAAAGGCGTTAAGGGAAAAAAAGAACTTCAATTGTGAAACCAAAATGTCTAGTTTCTAATTCACGCAGTTATCAAGCCACAGAAAATAAGGCTATGGAGGTTACTCATGAAGGTAATGCCTCCTGTATCCCCCATGGAACCGGTCTACACTAAGGCTGGGGCTGGGCTTTAACAGCATTCAAACAGAACACCTTCATGGAGTGTTCTAGGTACCACTTGATGCCATACAGAGTTAGATCTGCATGCCGCACAAAACTCAAAATGTGGTAAGATGGTATCTTCACAAATGTGCTCAGGACAACACCACTGATTGCTGCAAAACAAAATAAGGAGAAGCAACATCGCTGTCCAACAATAGAGTTTGTGACCATTAAAGCATAGGACAGCCAGTATATCTAATTAGTCAGATGGAGAATTGTTCAGTGGGTGACGTAATGAAAACTATAATAACATGCTATAAATGTCAAACAGCCTACACAGGCTACCTATGGACAAAGATTAGATGGGTGTAAACTTAAAAGGAAACATTTCAGTTAAGGAAACAAAATAATGAAAAATTTTTTCACCCCCTGAGAAGATTTTTTGTTAGTAATAAATTATTGCCTTCAAACTGAAAAACAATTATAATCATACACATATTAATCCCTTATCAAGTTCTTGAGTCACTGAGGTTCTATTTTTATCTTCTACTTTACAGATCATAAAACTTGGACCCAGGAAGGTAAATAATTTATGTCACAGAAAGGAACAGAACCAAGGTTTGGGCTCAGGGCATTCTTACTCCAAAGCCCACATTCCCACCACACTTGAGGCACTGCTGCAAGCAGTTGCTTTTCCTTCCACATTCCAGTGGCGACAGTGGGCAAGGCGGGTGGGAGAAAGCTGGTACCGGCCCAATAAACAGGTTCAAATGCACTAACTTATTCACCACCTCTGCTTTTGAGTCACATGACGCTCACAGGACGTATTTCTGTGCCTCTAAGAGCAAAACCAATCTTCAAGCAAGATAAGGAAGCTCAAAGACATCTCTATTCATTTAACAAATTTACAACGAGCACCCACTCGGTGTTCAACTCTACACAGGTGCTGGCAATGTGAGACAGAAGCCGTCCCTCCCTTCTCAAGAAAGAGGAACACAGTTATCCAGAAAACTAATAAGTAAGATGGCTTCACACTACTGCAAGCACTACAAAGGAAATATAGTGTGGTCACAGAGATCCTGTAGATAGAGTACTCAGGAAAGGCCTCACCAGGGAGGGGTGGGGAGGGGAGGAGCAAGCTAAGACTTGCTAAACCCACAAGGGGATGGGGGGAACCTTCTGGAGCGCATCTCAGGG
The DNA here is from genome assembly GCA_004025085.1 of Thryonomys swinderianus. Classification (NCBI taxonomy): domain Eukaryota; kingdom Metazoa; phylum Chordata; class Mammalia; order Rodentia; family Thryonomyidae; genus Thryonomys; species Thryonomys swinderianus. Next base: position 29,972 of record PVIC010004994.1, on the reverse strand, counting down.
GAAGAGCACTGTGCCCAAGCCAGGATATGAAACTCTGCCATGCTCCCACCTTTACCTGGTCAACAGCAAGACTTGAAGCTACACGGGGTGGGAGGATAACCAATGATTTTGCTTAAACCTCTACTCACACACCCTAACAATGAAACACACAACTTGAGGATACAGGTGAGCAACTCCTTTCCTTTACAGAAACCAGAAACTTTCAGCAGGGCTCCAACTCCCATTGATGTTGCATGTGTATACAGATATGGACATATATGTATTTGTATATATACATATATGTGTGTGTATATATATGCCTGTATGTATATATAGATACATATATACATATACATATATATGTATATACATATGTGCATGTGTGTGTGTGTGTGTGTGTGTGTGTGCGCTCCTACCAGCCTTGTCAGCAGCGCCAAAACTGAGAACCCTGGGTCAGTACCGTCCAGCTGGCCAGAGGTGAGAAAAGGCCAAACAACGTGAGTCACCAGCATTCCATGATTTTCCCACAACTCAAGCCTCCACATTCCATGTTTGAGAGGACAGCTACAGTTAGAGAGTAAAGAGAATGGAAAGAGGGGAAAGTAAGTGGCTTCTGTACTCAGGACCTCTGCAGGCATTACTCTAAGGTCCAACTGATTTTCCTGAGGCAGAGTCAGGGCCCTGCAGTGTATTCCCAATGATGTAATACTGACTCTCCACAAAGAATTATCCCACCCCAGGACTTCCTTCTTTATCTGTAAGTTGAGGAAGACTAGATAAGATATTGCTCCACTTTTATCTTTCAGCTCAAAGACAGCTTAACAAGACAGGACAAGAAGAACACTGCTTCACAGAATAGGTTAGATGGAATGAGAGGAGCCATTTTTAATGCCCACACCTGACGCACGAAAGTACTCAGTAACTTTCAGTGATAGTGATGAGGATGGTGAGGGGCCTTTCTCATCAGGAACACCGCTGCCTTGCGTGCACCACATTGCACAAAGGCAGATTCTCCAAGCACCTACCACAACTACCACAACTTGACATCACACACCTGTTTGTCTTCCTATCTAACTCCCTTCTCTGCAGCCGCACCACGAACATAGCAACACATCTCCTTTGTTCTCCACCAAACCACAGGGCCAAGCCTGCACTGGGAAGATGGCAGGCTCTCACATATTGCCTTAAGGAATGAACTATGTGTGTCTAATTTAATAACCAATATCAAAATGACAGCCACTGTCCTCATGTGGAAACAGTCATATGACAGGTACTTGTTGTAAGTACTCTGCATTCACTCGTTTCTTCCTCTTAATCACTCCACAAAGTAAGTTCTACTATTATCTCCATTTTACACATCAGACAAGGGAAGGTTCAGGGACCTCCCTAAACTTACACACAAGTGGCAAAAATGACATCTGCATTCAAGCAGCCTCGTTCTAAGCCATGTTGAATTGACTCTCTCTAATATGTATTCTACTCTCATTATGGAGCACAGCACTTCCAATCTATCTCTGATACATAAAAAAATCTACTTTCCCAAACTCAGAAATAAAAACCTCAGGTCACAATTCCAGCAAGCTCCAGGGCCCTGACCTACTCCTGAGCAGCCATGTCCAGACAAGGATGCCCAACAGCCCCTCCCTGGAAGCCTTCACTCTGTGCTCTGCAACAGGTTGTTATAGCAACCAAAGCAGCACCAGAGGAGAGGAGGAAGGAAAAGTAAATTTAGCATCACACAGGCAGAGTTCAGAGTTAGGCCACAAGTAAAGAACAGCTGCAGAGGACTTTCGGGCTCTCAAATATTATTGATCCGGCTTGCTGGAGTGCCTTCTAGGAGATTTTTGGTTTGCTTTCCTCTTAAACTTACATAACACTATGACATACATATATAAGTTGTGTGGGTGGTGGAGAGGTGGGTATTTGTGGTGGGGGCGAGAGAAGATATGACAGAGGGGTAAGAGTGAGAAATAATTCCAATTGTCATCAAAATCATTTTGATGACTGATGACTATTATTAAAAAATGTACTGACTGGGCCGGAGGGTTAGCTCAGTGGTTTCGGCGCCTGCCTCGCGAGCGCAAGGTCCTGAGTTCGATCCCCGGTAACCACATATAATGCTAGGCGTGGAGACACACCCACAAGCAATCAACACTGCATACCACAATGCCGGACGTGGTGGCTCACACCTGTAATCCCAGCACTCGGGAGGCAGAGACAGGAGGATTGCTGAGTTTGCGGCGGCTTGCCTGGGCACCATAGTGAGCTCAGGGCCAGCCTGAACTACAAAGCGAGACCCTGTCTCAAAAAGCAAAAAAAAAAAAAAAAAAAAAAAAATGTACTGACTGATGATTATTAACTGAATGAATGAGAAAATGAAGTACGCATGACAGAAAACATATTTCTTTAGGTGATTACTTCATATACATATTTTTATTTCTACACATCTCACCACTTAAACCCCTCCTGGTATTGCAGGAAGCCCCAAGGGAACCCCCTCAGACTTCTGCTTCTCAGTTCACGAGTATGATAACTCCCAAGACAAAACAGGGGAGGAGGTTAGCGTGAGAGGCGCAGAAAGAGAAGTAACTACCATAGGGTGACTCAGTAAGTGGGTCTGTTCGGTCTCTGCTCAGCATCCTCTATTCCAGGGCCACCCTGGAGCTTCTAGAGGCCAAAGCTGGGCCAGCCTCGAGGCTGCTCCCTGCTCCCACGGGGCTTCCCCAGACCTGACCCGGAGAGCTACATCCCAGCGTGTCCTCAGCCCTCAGTCACTCAGTTCAAAGTCCCAGATGAAATCTGAGTAGAACAAGACTTCCTTCAAATTAACACACCCTGATTTCTGATACAAAACAGATAAACACCAATTCCTTCACGACTGTAAACTGAAACTGTTGTGACCACGCTGTGAAACTGGAAGAAAAACCTTTGCCATACATAGTTCATCCTTCAAACCACCTGCTCCTCCGAGAGGCTCCTGCGAACATCTTTTTCAGTCATCCTCTCTATTACCAGAAGGCAGGCTGGGGAAAGGAGGGATGGGGAGCAAGAGCGAGTGAAGAGGCCAGAGAACTGGCGTGCACTCACTCGGTGACACTTCCTCTACCGCGTGCCCACTACTGTCATTTCTCAAGGGCCTTTCTTCACAGCTGAGTAAATCCCCACGTGAGAGAGGGGGTGGTGCCCGAAACGCCCTGTAGGTGGCGTAAGGGACTGAGAATGAACTGACGACTCTAGAAAAACAGGAAAACCCTTTTGTGTCCATTGATTCCAACGAAAACACCTTCCTCACAGGTGGCCTCTAACACTCTGCTGAAGGTCAAACCAGCTAAGCTGCCTCGTGTTTCATCATGGGAGAGAGTGACCCTGGAGAATCCGCCCTCTACACATAAATTAGAAGCTCTTTATAATAACATGCCAGAAGTACTCAAGTTTGAGCTATAGTCCTAAGACAGGTTGTAATATATGGCGACTTCAGGATTGGAACTGGTCTGCAGACACAGTTTTTGACCTGTACCAGAAGTAAAAGGTATTTTCTTAAATTATTTGCCCACAGGACATTTCCTATAAATATCTAGTTGGTCAACTTATCTTAAAACACTTAAGGATCATTCAAGACAGGACCTGATGGGCAGCTCTGTTTGCTTAGGCTACAAGACCTCCCTAAAAACAAAACAAAGCAAAATATATTGTGCATGGACACAGCCATCTCATAGCATAAAAGAGATGTAGTTTCTGCTTCGGGTGGTCTATGAACTAATGCAGAACAACACGGTAGACTGGCTAGTGGGCCCTGACTACACGGCTGTACTTCAGTCCCCTGGAAACCACAGAGGAGCTGAGACCCAGCTTAACAGGTCAAGGTTTTCTGAAGAAGGGGGGCTTATGTATTCTCCTGGTGTTCTTTGATTTTAAAGAAAGTATTGCATGTTCCAAACTACCACCTAAAAATCCAACAAGGGTGACAAAATTCTCACCTTGGCAGCCCCAATCTGCTCCTTCCGAAATTTCTCCAAAGGAGTGATGAGCACCTCGCTGGCATTCTCAATCTGATGAAGGGAATCAGAAAAGGATTCAGGACACAGATCAGAAGGGGCATGAGGACAGCATCTTCATTCCATGCAAACCCCTTCCCCAACTCTTGGAATAAAACTTCAGTAAGCAGTATTGTTCTTGTGTCAAAAAGCTACCCACCATCCCACCAACTGGTTCCTTCAAAACACATATGCCAAGTGAAGTTTTCCAGTTCAGAACTATACACATTTATATACACATACACAAACACAATCCATATACATATACACATATACACCATACATATACATACATACACTATACATATATTCACAGACACACACACACAACCTTGTTAAAATTTGCCTACTACTATTCACAAAGCACAGAAAAGCAGTGAAACCAAGGAACACTCAAATATGAATGAATGAATGAATGAATGAATGAATGAATGAATGAATGACTTCTAGACTAGCTGTCAACTGTGTAACCATAGGAGAAGCATTTAAACTCTCTGGGCTCTAATTTCTTCACCTGAAAAATGTGTGGATCAAATTGTTCCCAGCTCTAAGACTCTATGGTCTTTTTTCTAAGGCAGGATAACATTTTACAATCTTCCAAGTCATTCATTGCTCACTCTTTGGCCAACCAATTAGTTCAGAAATCTCACTGCAGCAAAGCATTATTTTTCTAACTCATATGCATGTCATCTGCAATGAAACCAATGGAGTCAATGCCAGAAGCCTTAAATGAATGCAGTAAGAAAGGACTGGACAAGGTTAGGGATAGAAAAAGCAGGTCTCCAAACCGCTTCCTATTTGCCCTTCTCTCTATTTTGAAAACCCTTATTCTGGAAAACACTTATTCCAGAAAAGTACTCTCTAACACTGAAGTGTTGCAATATTAATTTGTTCTAATTTTCTGTGACTTGGTACAGCTTAATTGGCTCATGAAAGTCTTTTCCACAAATCCACCAAAAGTCTCCAAAGCCCACAAAGCTGTGCTAAGCACCTAGGTAAGTAATTCTCAACCTTAGTTGCACATTATAATCACTGGGGAGCTTTTACAAATCCAGGTATTCAGAGCTGACATCTCATAGCAAATGACAATCATTAGCACTAGTTCCATGCACCAGCATTCTTTGTTTTTATTTTTGTTTTGTTTTGTTTTTTTAAGACAGGATCTCGCAGTGAAGTTCAGGCTGGCCCTGAGCTCACCATGTGGCCCAGGGAAGCCTCAAACTCACAGCAATCCTCCTGCCTCTGCTTCCTGAGTGCTGGGATTATAGGCATGAGCCACCGTGCCTGGTATTGTGGTATGTGGTTATCCAGGATCGAACCAGGGATGTTGTGCTTGCTAGGCAGGTGCCAGAACTACTGAGCTAAATCTCTGGTCCCTGCACCAGCATTTTTAAAGCCACCCAAGACATTCCATTGGGCGTCTATAACTGAGAATCCAGTCTTGACTAGAAGCTCAGTACCTGAAGCATTTCACATGGGAAGCAAAATACCCAGGTCTTTACCACAATCCTACCACGACTTGCTCTAAGCCTTGATAAGACTGCTTTTCCACCTGCCAGGTGATTCCCAGTAGTGACGAATAAGGTCTTTCTGGGTATTTAGGCTCTACTCAGTTGCAAGAACTGCTCAAAGTTGGGGACACAGAAGCCCACCCTCAGCCTTGGAGGAACTTCTATTTTATATGGGCCCAGACTCATCTAGTGACTATCACGACACAATGTGAAAAGCACAGAATCAGAGAGATAGGCTAGATGTCTGCAAAGCACAAAGGGTGGTCGCATATCCCAGTAAGCCAGAAGACTTCCCAACGAAGCTACAGCTTTGCTGGGCTGAGCCAAGCCGTTGATGAGACCATTACAGGACACGGAGGGGTGAGAAGGAGCTTGCGAGGGCCAGATACTCAGAGGCAGACAGTGGAAACTCAATTCCCTGGCATTAATAATAAAATTGCAGAGGCAAGCTGAAAGCATAATCCAGCCTATTGTTCCCTTACCACAAGCACAGCAATCTGCGGGGGTTCACGGTGGTTACTCACCACACACGCCCACCCCCAAATACTGACTCAGCCAAGAAATCAGTCTCAAAAGAATCATCACCCTTCCTCGGGCACAGGCACATGCACAAACACACAAGCTTCTCTTGCCCTCCACATGCCACCAACCCCACGGCCACCACCGCCACCACCTTCCCAATTCTGTTCAAGCATCTCAGGGAGCAACCAGGAAAAACAGGGTCTCTCTTTGCAGGACATTTCTGGGAAAGAAAGAAGCTTCTGCTCCATTTGGCATTTTACTTTCTGGTATACAGCTGACTTAGGTTTGAATCCAGACTACACCGCTTATTAGCACTGTGATTCTACACAAGTTACTTAACCCTGGTAAGCCTCAGCCTCTTTCTCTGAAAAAGCTGCGGATAATACAAATACTAATCCACCCCGGCATCATGAGAGTTAAACAGAATGTGCATGTAAAGTACCTGGTGGCATAATGTCTTGGTAAACAGGACTCACGCTGTCAGCTATTGCTATGGGAAAAGGAAAACGCTCAAATTCTGGCATCTTCCCCAAGTCTCTAGAGCTCTGCCGCCTGGAGACAAGCCCTCCTAGGGACATTCCTGGTATCTAAAGGATGTGTGGGAAGATGCCAAGGAACTTTCTGTAAATGTGAGATCTCTTACCTAATAACACTAACCTACATCAGACTAAATGCTAGTTCAAAAAATATCTCTCACAAAACTAGAGACCAGCATTGGACTCCTGAATCTGTTTAGCATCTCCCTTTGAAGACCTTCATGCCTAAGTACAACTGACTGGGTGCTGGCGACAGGGCAGGTTCTGTCAGGTGCTTCAGAATTAAAACTGAAGTGGTATCCCTGGTCCTCTAAGGCTTTTGAACAGGTGTAACAAGGCATGAGGAAGAGGAATCACAGCAGGATCCGTCTTTTTTCATTCTGCTGGTGAAAAACCTTAGGCCCTCAAAAGTTAATCCTTCAAAGATCCACCCTTAAGTCCTATAATTTATATAGCATAGAGCTTACAAAAAATCTTTGGGAAAAGAGAGATGACACCAGTCATCTAGTAACACTTATAAGAGGCTTTTATTCTCTGCAAAGACAAGGCTGCCTCTAAGCTCCAAGCACTCCAGTGGCAGAACTCAAAACCACGTCTTCTGAAAACAAATCGGTCCTTCTTCCATGTGCACTTACTATCTGGTACCAAGACATACTCACCATCCGTATCCGTTCATCTTCAAGATTCCTAAGGACAGTGGCAAACTCCTGCAAAGACCGTGCTGGAAGAGAGAAAGAGCCATAACACTGAAGGAGAGTAATGGGTCTTTAGGAACCTTTCCAGTGCCACTAGTAAAGCAATGGATTTAAATTCCTATCCATGCAGATGCCTAAAGTCAACTGCTTCCTAAAGCTACCCTTATATTTTAATCACTAACCTTTAAGGCTAGCTGACCCAGAAATGCAGGTTAATTGCATCTGGCACTCTAGCTAGGGAAAAACCTCTTGAAGGAAAGACCTGATTGTCTCCGCAAGCACCCAGGACTGGTGAGATCCTGGCAGGCCCCCAGTCTCGAGGCTGGAAGGGGCAGAGTTCAGCTTAGGAGTTAAAGGATTTCCTGCCCGGGATTCAACCTCCTCAACCTTTTGTCATGGGGCTGCGTCAGAATTCAACCTTTTCTTTGGCACCAGCACTAAACAAATAGTGCTGCTGGCATCAGAAGCCACATCTCCAGCGTCTCCTTGGGTTCCTCCTCCCCAGTACTGAAGCCACTCAGTAACAGAGCACAGCCTCGCAGTCCAATGTGGATGGCCTTCTTTGCCAGAACTATTAACAAAGGCAGCAAGCATGACTGCTGTTGCTCTGAGAATACTCAGGATGCTTGTGCAATACTAGGAGAAGCACCCATCCATTCACAAGTTACACCAAGAGTGTGTCTTCACCGCCCTCAGCTGTCTCCCAAATGTCTTTCCTCACCCCAGATCTTGATGCCCTCCATGGCAAGAGGGACTCAGTAAGTATTTAATTAATTAGTCAGCTCACTACAATTTTCTCAATTCTTTCTTGGGGGGCAGAGGGGGGAGTATCTCTCAGCCCTTACTTCTCAATTCTTCCCTTCATGAGTCAACTAAGATGTCCAAAGTAAGAAGAATCAAGTGCAATAACAAGGCTCTGCAAAGAATGGTTCTCCAACTGCCCAACCTCTGTACTTGGGGCTGGCTACGGAAGAAGACAAGTGACAGTCAGAAATGAAGCAGCACAGTGTTGTGATAAGCAGGAACCCACCTTGGCTTCCTGGCAAGGAAATAAAAAAAGAGACAGGAGCTGCAGGGGCAGGAACTGAGCTCTTGTCCCTATCAGGAGCCACTGGCAGCTACAAGGCTCTGGCCAACTGCTCCCACACCATAACATGGGGCTGCCTGATTTGCAAAGAAGCTAGAAAATTGGAACCATACATAAATATAAATTCACTAACCTTACAGGCCTTCTATCCCAAGAAAAAGGCTTTGCTAGGACAGTGAAAGCTGTAACAGTCTCTGTGGTTATGACTTACCTATACACATCTCATCATCTGTTTCTGCATCTCCTATGCATTGAAATTTAAACTCATTCAAGGAATCGGCAAACTTCCGCTTTGCTGAAGACAAATCTAACAAGAAAAAAGGAAAACAAATGGAGTTATTGAAATTCAACTGGCTTTACTGGTTTCTGCCCTTTTTAGTTCTTCTATGAATATACAAGTGAGATTTGCTCCACAGACCATTACAGATTCATTCCTCAAATCATCTCAAAACACAAATAAAGGTAAACTCAAAATAGTAAATGTTCATTTCTAACCTGAAACACGGATTTGCTCTAGAAGTATTTTTTTGTTTCCTTCAACACTTCTAATTCTATCGCTACCTCCTCCAGCCATACAGTGACTTCTGTCATCTCTGTTTGACACATGTGGGAACCCGCTCACCTAAGGTCAAGGAGGAGGAAGCTGAACCAAAGCCAAGAACAGTCTCCGCTGCCTGCATGTCCACTCTGCCAGTCCTTCCCTGTGGTCAGAGCAGTGCCCTGCATTTAATTCAACACTAACTTCCCCTCTGTGTAACTCAACACAGTGACTTTGGGCAGGGAGCCCGGGGAAAGGGCTTGGAGCTGCCTGGCCCCCATGACACGGGAGCACCCAGACTTCCTCTCCCAAGGCAGACACCTCTCTTCCTTCCACCTGAGCCACTGCCCTGGGTGGCCTCATCCCCCACCGCCAGGAGAGCAAAGCCCTGGCAATGGTCTGCACAGGGGCAAAAACACACCCCACACATGGTATCTATCATGAAAACTCTCAGGGGCCTTTGTCAAATTTTAAAAATAAGCTTTCGTTTAAGACACTAATAAAAGCCAATGATCCTTCCTGAGCCCTCAGCTTCTGTTAAGGGTATAAAACTACCAACATACCTTTAAGTGGCCTCGTAGACAAGGTTGCTCAGTACAAATGGGCTTAACTTAATTCTGTGTGCAGCCTTCCTGCATATTAGGCTAATCATTCAAATTACCCTCATGTGTGCTTCCCTCATGGCAGGGGAAATGGCATTATGTTCATATTCCCAGAGGGAAACATGAGGCAGAAGGAGGAACAAGGCCTGGCTTTAATAAGATATGGGCGAGGGAGGGTGATGAGCATTCTGGCTCCACAGACTGACGTGACCTCCTAAATAAAAGCATCCGTGATTCTCAGCACTTCTTTTTCTTAGCTCCCATATTGCCCCTTGAGGTTTGGGATCACGTTTTTCACTTTTTATCATGTTTGTTTTGCTTCCCCTCTCTCTGTTTGGTGGTAGATGTTGTGCACCACGTGCTGAATGAATACATGCTGAGGGCGCCCTACACGAATCCAATGTCCCATGTCCATTCTAACCAATGGCTGCCAGTGGGAAAGCCAGGCTTAGGCTATTGCATGGGTCCTGGACCACCATGATACAGACTCACACGACCTAAATCCGGAGGTAGCTATGGCTCGTGCAAAGCACTCCGCTCCACACTGCAAGGGGAAGACACTTAGGGTAGAAAAGGAGAATGCATGAGCCAATCTCCTGTCCCTCCTGGTTCAGTCCCTTTCATGAAATGGTTCTTGACAGAGTCCAAAGATGCTGGCAGAGCAGCCAAGCTTCCCTGAAAACTAACCCAAGCTAAGAACATTGCTCAAACCACAAATCACTCCCTGGCAAGTCAAAAATGAAACAGATGGATCTCAAAGGCAGAAGGCTATGGGGAGGAGGCAAGAGACAAGGAAGAAGGAGAAGGGGGGGCGGTGATATTTCAGAATAGAAGAGAAACCCCTCAAAGGAGTCCAAAATGCACATGTATCAAACATGGTTGTGGTTGTACACATTTTTGTTTTAATTCATATGAGAACTCATAAAGAAAAGCCTGAACACAGAGCAGCAACAGGATTGTTTCTCTACATACCTGACAACCTTCTGTACCTCTTCAACAGGGCCAGGAAGATTTGGGTTGGACAATCACCTCAACAAAATAAAAAGGGGGTGGGAAGGCTTGAAATGTAAGCCCAGCTTGGCAAGGCTTCCAGCAGGCACCTGAAAAGCTATGCTGCTGGAGTCCGTGCCAGTGAGAATCAAGGAGTAGCTACTAATGACAACAGGCCGTTTCTGGGGCCTTTCACAGGAGGACCCAGTTAACTAGTGCAGCCCCGAAAGCTCGACCAGAAGGAAATCTGACCTCACTGTCCTACAAACATAGAGCACCCCCTGCCACAGCACAAACACAAGAAGCAAGACAGGTACATGCAGATGAGCAGGAGGCCTATCCCTTAGTAGGAGATCAGGTGAGACACAGGGGTACAGAGGTACCACAGGGCACTGGGCCAGTGAGAAGAGCAGGAGAATGAGAATCCTGGCCCTGGAATGTGAAAAGCTCAGACCTAGCAGAGAAAACTTACAGAGGAGCCACACTAGACATCTCTTGGCTGGCTCGTGCAGAATCCATGGCCCAGATTTAATGGACAGCACCTCAAGCTCATCTTCACTTGCTATCAATAAGGTGCTAGTTAGAGGCCAAATCAACCACCACCCTCCCTGGCTCCTGGGTTCAAGTTCCAGCTCCAACGTGTCTCAGCTATGTAACCAGCTCTGGGTTCATCACAAAGTCTCAGTGATGGCACTGAATAGACACTGTCATCCCTGCAGGTTTGGCTGGGAGACACGCTGTCCAGTACTCCACACACACAAGGCTCCAGTCTAAGTAAGGCGCGGCTCCGCTTTCCCAATATATGAATCATCCTCAAATAGCACAGTTACCAAATGTAGAGCTCAGAGGAGTCGGGACTGACACACAAAGCCACTAACAAGTCCCCCGTCGGGCTCCATCAGAGCTGTCTGAATCGAGATTCACGTAGCATGTGGGACGCACAATGCTTCACCCCATTAAGATATACCCTATGTGACTTAGGACAGCGGGAAAGCCATCAAAATCAGAAAACTAAAACAAAACAAAACATTATTTCTTGCTTATGTCAACTGAAAAGGTGTGAGGGTATCTTATGCAAAATATCACCCCAGATGTGCAGCTCCCCAAAAATTTATTCTTGAAGCTTTCACTCTGACGTACACAAAATTCTAGCATGCAAACTCCAGCGAACAAAGGGTTGGTACTGGGCCAGGTGCATGCCAAGCATCTCAGGCCCTGCTTATATAACCTCAGCTTCATGTTCAGACAGTACAAGACACAGCCAGGAGCCAAGGTGTTGTCAATAATGTTTACTTTGCAGAACATCTATTGTTAGCAAAGCAAAATGCTGGCCAGAGCCAAGTGAAGTGGCCACTGCCCATCCAGTGAGGAAAAGTATCTGTTTCTGAATGAGAGCAGGAAAAAGCAGAAGAGTGTGAAACTACTGAGACTGCCCCCAAAACCAACTGTGACACACTAAGACACACACACATACATATCCACATAATAAAGAACTCAGGATAATCTTATAATTACATTTCTTTTCTGTGATCTTCAAAATTATTCAAATTGCATATAATGACCCTAAAAAATTTTTGCTACTCAGTCATACCTTTTTTTCTAGACTAAGAAAGTGATTATAGTGAATAAAAACCAACTGTAGGGTAAAACTTGGGATAGGACTGGCTCTTGGCTACTCAAGGGCACAAGAAAACCAAAGTCGTAACCCTTGCGCATTTTGGCCTTCTCTGAGCACCAATTAATTTATTCTCTGTGCTTTGTCACCTTGGATGTGGGATGATTCTAGCACAACTCATGAGCAGCTTTGCATCATAACACACCAAGTGTCTAGGACAGGGCTGGCCAGTGACTCTCAAAACACACTATACTGATCTGACCGGGCAAAGCAACACAAGCTATCTTATAAGATGCAGTGTATGAGTCACCAGAGAGGATCCAGGGCTGAGAACTGAGAAATAAACATAAGTCTCAGAAAGACTACGGCTTATTCTGCATCCCCAATCCTGGGTAAAGCTGTATCCACTCAAAACCAAACCCTCCTCTCAGCAACCCTCTTCTCCAAAGAGCCAGCCATGGGTGACAAGCATACCACCATGTTCTTGCCATACAACTGGACACCCACACATCATTCTCAATAGGTCACTGTGCTTCACACACAATGCTCACTTCCGGGACTGTCCATTCTGCTTCCTCAATTGTGGTTCTCTCAATTCTACCCACTCCTGATGGTTAAAGTGGAACTGCCTCTCCTAATGCCATCTGTGGGGGGGGGGGTGTCCCACAGGGCTAAAGGGAAAGCCACCTTCAACACACGACTAAGCAAAACCTCTACACCAAGGACCCAAGAAAGGAAATACAAACAAGCCAAGGGCCAGCCACAACATTTGGCTTTCATTTAGGAGTTAAAACAAAGTGAAGAAGAGCCCCCAAAGATTCATCTTCTTTCTTTATATCTTGGCAAACAGAACACATCCTGATAGAAATTGTGCTTGAGAGATGTAATCCTCCCTATTCCTATCACCAAGTAGGCACGTAGCATTTTAAACCTAGACTGATGTGTTCAGGACTAGGAAACTCATGCCCTGGTCTCTTCTCTGATGACATTCTATAGTCTGAGCCCCATAGATTACACTAGCAAGAAGGAACAACATATTAAAATAGATCACAGATATCTTTTCTCTGGTATGAGAACCTGTAGATGTAAATGAATTCTAGAATGTATGATAGATTTTGTAAAATAGGAAATATTCAAAGGGAATGTGGTGGGGGAATGTAATGAGAGGAAAGAATAAATATGACTCGGAAAGAAAAGGAAATAGCACATATATAAGGGGTGGGGGTTGGGGTGGGTAGGGATATAAGTAAAAATGAGAATTAACTTCTGTCATACACTGGTACAAATTCCCCAATGTTGAGTGTGATTGCGAACTGTATATAAAATGTATAAAGAATTCAATAAAAAAAGAAAAAGAATCCTAAAACCAGTCCCATATTTTGTCTGCTTTCTGTGACACGTGGCCTTACCTGCGACCACTAGGTGGCAATCAATCAACCCAGAGAAGGTGAGTTTCTCAAGGAGAAACCACCTGGCAGCCTTAAAGGCGGGCAGCGCTGAGAAAGAAACTGAGCTTTGGATGAAGACACACCCACCTGAGAAAGACAAAGCTCCCAGGGGTGTTCACAGAGCAGCTCAGGGAAGGCTTCGCCTCCCTATGGGAAGAACTCTTCTAATGCCTTCAGAGGGTCCCTGCTTATCTGAAATATTCAAGTGTGAGACATGGTGGGGAAGAGGTCCTGAGATGAGGCCAGACAATGTGGCTGATCCTTTCTACTCCAGCTGGCAGCAGCCCTGGAAAACCTCTCAGCTCGCCAAGGCAGGTGAAATGCCCACCAACCAGCCACAGTGATTATACACTGTGTGCTTTTCCTGGAGCCACTTCCCTAAAACTGTATTATCTAAATACAGCCATAGCCTGCACTCATTCTGGAGAATCTGTTTTTCCAACCAGAGCCTTTAAGCTAATGAAATTTTCAGAGTTGATTTTTCAAATGAAATCAAGTAGAACAAAGAAGAGCGCCACCCCTTCCAAACAAGGTTTTTAATTCTATTACATGAAAATATCTTCAAGAAAAATATGGGAGTCTTAAATTTGCCTTAATATCCACCAAGCTAGCTATGAGTACACATTAATATATTAATTACTCCACTAAGTGACATACATCTACCAAGTGTGTTAAATCATTCCATCCTCACACCGTCCTATAGAGGCAGCATTATTTCCACTTTGCAGATGGGGAAACTGTGGCTGAGAAAGGTTAAATGTCCTGCCCAAAGTTGCATACCTGATGAACAGAAGCATAAGAAATCTGGTCCCCTTGCCTCCACAACTCTTCACTATACCATATTGCCTAATTTTCTCAGTTTGAAAACCTGGCATTGGTGTACTCACAAATTACAAGAATATGTATATGAAAATATTATATATATATATATACATACATACATACATATATACCCCATATTCTTCAAAAGATTTCAGTTTTAGAAGGGCCTAATTTGTATATACAATACTATAAGGTAGAATGTGCTAATGGAATGAACAAATAGAAAAAAATTTGTACAAGTATAAGTAGGATATTATTTCAGCTGGGGCCACTGAAGACTTCACGGGGGGGGGGGGGGGGGGGGGGGGGGGGGGGGGGGGGGGGGGGGAGGGAGTGGAGGACCACCCAGAAACAGCAGGAAGCTCAGCTAAAGGACTGTGGAGGAGACTAGGAAGTTACAAATAAACCAGGGATAGACCTGAATACCAAACTAAGGTACCTAGACTCCATGTCTAAAGGAAGCTGGAAGGAGAATTTTAAACAGAGGCGATCAATTTGAACACTGATTCAGCCTCTTACAAAGGAGTTGGCCTGGAGCTTTGTTTTAAAATACCTACTTTAAGTTGTTTATCATGCACCCTGCCAGATCAAGCAACTACAGCCCTGGAGCTTCCTCACTGCATGACAGGTAGGTGACAGAGGGCACATCTCATCCTGGACTTGAGGTCCCAGACTGCCATTCAGTCAGGAGCTAAGGAAGAATATGTAGGTTCCAGACCCCTGCTCTCAGCCCAAAACTCCAAGTACTATTTATTGCAAATGATTGGCAGCACCATCATCAAACACACTGATTCATCTACAAGTAGACTTGGATTTCCAAAGTAGTATTATTCCTTTTATACTTGTATATCTTATATTTATATAGGGGTAAATATATTTATATATAATTTATAGACTTTACATGTACTTCATGTACTATAAAATTAACTCGTCCTCAAAGAATATCAAGTTTTAGTTGAGAATTCCAGTGACAGCACTGGATCTTTCATAGAGAAATTAAGAACAGGATTTAATTTTTCCCAGTACCAAGAACTGATCCCTGAGCCACATGAATGGCCCAAGTACTCCATGGCTGAGCTACAGCCTCCCCCAGAACATGTTTGTGGACAGGGCACATCCCACAGAGGGTGCTAATTAACATTTGCCAAATTCCTGGTCACTGCATCAAATTACTTAATCAGTGTCAGATCTATGGGGAAAACTCAGGCCCTTACCACGCCCATGACTGGGCCACACACGCACGACTGTCCAACTGGGTAGTTTGCACCACCCAGTGGGACTGTCCCATGCCACCCAATGGGACAGTCACGCACATCATCCCATGGAGGCTGAAGCCAGCAGGAATGGGAAAATGTCAACATGAACTTGAACTGCCCAGCCTGGTTACAAAGGAGAATGAGGACACAGGGAACAGAGGTACTGCATAGCAACATTTACACGCTGCCTGAAGCCGCGATAAGGCAGCAGAAGGTCAGTGCAGGAAAAAGTCCCTCAAGGAAAACCATGTTGTTTGCTTAGTTAAAACAAAGAAAGTCATTTTGTGAAGGACTAATGAAGGAGAATGCAAAAATAGGGTATTTCCAGGCAGCTCAATCTCTCTGTCTCTGTCTCTGTCTCTGTCTCTGTCTCTCCCTCTCTCTCTCTCTCTCTCTCTCTCTCTCTCTCACACACACACACACACACACACACGCTGCAGGTCCAGGGCAATGTAACACTATGACTTGCTTGGGTCCCACAAACTTGTAATCACACTCCAGGTCTCTGACTTCCTAGCAGTGTGACTTTGGTCAAATTATTCAACCTTTGAACATCAATGTAACTGTGAAGATAATACAGTCCTCCCAGGGATGTTATGGAATTGAAAATATAAAGAAATGGGCCCAGGGCAGCCCTTAGACGCAGGTTTGCCTTCCTTCCCTATGTACCAGCAGGTTGAGAAAAAATCAACCAAGGGAGAGTCTAACTAGCATAAGAATTGAGCAACTTTGGGGCTGGAGGGTTAACTCAGTGGTTCCAGCGCCTGCCTTGCAAGCGCAAGGTCCTGAGTTCGATCCCCAGTAACCACATACAATGCTGGGCGTGGAGACTCACGCCCACCAACAATCAATACCACATACCACAGTGCCGGGCATGGTGGCTCACACCTGTAATCCCAGCACTCAGGTTGCAGAGACAGGAGGATTGCCGAGTTCAAAGCTTGCCTAGACTACATAGTGAGCTCAGAGCCAGCCTGGACTACAAAGTGAGACCCTGTCTCAAAAAAATAAAATAAAATAAAAAATTAAAAGAATTGAGCAACTTTTGCCTCATTGAGTCAACAAACTGATCAAAAGCCAAACTTTACTCTAGTGAAATGCTAAAAACACATTTGAGCCCTCTGACCTTTTCATTAGATGCTTAGAAAACCCAAGGGCAGGTATCTATGTGGGGCCTGTTCTCAGCCCTGGCAGTGAGAGGCAGGACAGGGCCCTGTAGTAACTACCACAATCTGGGGGCTGAAAGTATACTTCAGGGGGAGCATGTGCCTACCCTGTGCTGAGGCTCTGGGTCTGAACTTTGGAAACACACACATACATACATGCACGCACACATACACACACCAATTTTTTAATAGAACCAACTCAAAAAATACATGTGAGTGTCTCCTCAAGAAGTTAATGAAGTCAAGTAGGGCCTTAAATGCACTGAGAAAAATGCATTTCCAACCAATTCCTTTTGTCAATCGCGTGGAAGGCAGACAGAGGACAGAACCAACCCAGGTAACATCCAATTTGACTGGCATAACAAGACTCACAACCCTCGGAGGCTGGGCTTCCTGACAGGATGGTGTCTACAGGGTGAGGTCAGACAGGCGCTGGGAAGAACATTCAGAGCCAGAGTCGAGGTGCTGGGAAAAGTAAGGGCTTTCCTCCCTTGGCTCCAAACAATACTGTGGCGCACAACACCAAGCAAAGGAGCAGGCCTTGGCTGGCTTCTGTTTCTAGAATGCCTTTCCTCTAAACCAGGGCTTCTCATGCTTCAGGAATCTCAAACACCACAACATCTTGTCAGAATGCATGTTCTATCCAGCAGGCCTGGGGCCCAGAGTCTGCATATCTAGCCAAAGTCCCACCTGATTCCAACAGTGCTGAGCTAGGCACCACATGATGAGGGTCTGGACTCCCAAACAAGACCCTAACAGCAAAGGCCACAGCTGTTTTTTCCTCTTAACACAGTGCTTGGAATATACCAGCCCATGATAGGTAACAGAAGAGTGAATTGATGAGCTTCTTCAGAGAACTGGAAGTGGTACAGACAGAAAAGAACCTAGAGTAAGAACAAGAAATGGGCTGCATCTTGTAGTCACTACACATGGAAAGCTGCTTGACATATTCAGCCAGAGAACATGCACTTAAAAACCAGGGCCTGAATTACTGCTCTGAGATTTTACCCAAAGTATCTCCTCTACCCCTTTCATTTTCTTCCCCCCTTCCTTTTTTAAAGGATAAGAGGATATTCCTATAGCAAGGCACACCTCAGTGTCATTCTCAGAGTAGTTTCCAAAAACCCAATTGAGAAAACACAGACTCTCCTGGTCTCAGCAAATAACCATAGCAACTAATACCCCTCAAATAAAATGATGTCTTCACAATGATGTGCTGGCTCAATTAGATTAAGAGGGTGACGTGTACCATCTGAAAATTTATGGTCATAAACTTACAGCAAAGCCAGACTTTCTTGGAAGACATCTGTAAGTAAAAGAAAGCCCTTGCCAATAAGTTGAAGACTGACAAAGAGCTAAAAAATTCAAGAGATGAGAATGAGAGCAGAAGTGCTCTCTGCTTGTCCTGGGTTTGCAGAGACGGGCCCAAGAACCCACACGGGAATCCAGAACTTGTTTACTGGTTACACAGCTGAGTGCCAACACTTCTACTGGGAAGTTATTGAGCAACTGCCACCCTGCCCTTGTTCTACGCCTTCCACTATACATAGTTTAAAAGGACAACAAGTATTACTATGTCAGAAAATTCTTTAGAATTTATTTTAGATTTTATTTTAGAATTTATTTTAGATTTACCAAAATATTTACAAGCTTTTAAAGGCAAAAAGGGAAACTGCAAAATAGTCACTTGGATTCATAATAGATTTCCAGCCGCACTGATTTCTCTACAGGTCATCACAAAGTCTGTACACCAGAATTACCTTGTGAATAAATGCCTTCCATCCATCAGTTGTACAGGGAACTGTCTGTCCATCCCTCAGACATGCCTCTTCCGGGAACACTGGAATCACCTTTACACTCAACAAACCCAAACAAGCAAGAATGTCACTTGAAGAGCAGGAATAGACATGCCAAGACCATTCTGTCACCTCGACCCTTCTCTAGCTAAGAACAAAGATGAAAAAACTGACCAATAACACAGCTCAAAGAATCAGAGTTTAATGGCCTTCAGTTGTTATTGACTCAGAAAGTCAAAGACAGCTGAACTGGATGGAAATATGTTACAAAATCAGACGCACTTCCAGTGATCTTATCAACGGCTAAGATGGGCTTGAAGATACTCAAGGAAAAATGCAGCATAAGGAGTAAACTGAGGCTTTCAACTAGCCAAATACACCCACGATATGGGTACCAACATCACAGAAAGCAAGGCAGCAGCTCCCAGCACCAGAACTCAATTTCAAAAAGGAAACTGTCTCTACTCAATTGCATGAACATTTCCTGGACCAGAGAAAAAAAGTACCTTGCAATTCCAAAGACAGCCACAGCTAATAACATTCTGAGTGAGCCTCACTTTTTTATTCTCAATGGTAATGAACCATGTCCCTGCTGCACATAAGGGGAGGCGGCGCTCCGGGACCATGCAGGAGGTCCAGGTGAGCAAACACTCACCCTCCTCAGAAGTTCCAAAGAAATCCTCAGGCTCTGGCCTCCCTGCTCCATACCTGACACAGCTCCCCACAAACCCAAGTAAGAAATCACGCTCTAGCTAGTTCTCAGAGCAGCCCTTGGCCAGAACGCCATAGAATGTCATACACTGAAACTTAGTGTTTCTCAAAGCACAGCCCCCTCTTCAATAGTTCCTCTTAGGGAGCCCTGAGTGCAGACAGTCAGTACGCACACTGAGAATTCCTGAACCATTACAGTTTATATCTAAATGTTTAGCTCAGTGGTTCCGGCATCTGCCTGGCAAGTGCAAGGTTCTGGATTTGATCCCTAGAACCACATGCCACAATGCTGGGCATGATGGCTCATGCCTATAATCTCAGCACTCAGGAGGTAGAGGCAGGAGGACTGTCTAGAGTCCAAGGCTAGCCTGAGCTACATAGTGAGCTCAGGGCCAGTATGAACTACCCTGTCTCCAAAACAAGCTAAATTAATAAATATCTATCTCTCAAAAGAATCAAGTGATCATAGGCGGGGCTTTGGGGAAGTGACTGGATCATGGATGTGAGATACTGGCTGATACTGCACTGGTTCCTTGATGAGTTTATAGCTGGGTGTGATGTTGGGAGGTGAATGGTAGGAAGAGGTGTGTTACTGCAGGTGTTTTACCAGGAGAAATAAATAAGATAGAAAAAGACACAGAGCAGGAGAGATACCTTCTTCTCTTCCTCCTCCTCCTCCTCTTCCTCCTCCCTTGTATGATAGCTGCTTCCTGCTGGCCCTGCCATAAACTGTTCTCTGCCATGCCACCCTACCGTGGGACCAGCTGACCATGGACTAAAACCTCTATGAATTGAGAGCCAAAATAAACCTCTCTTCCTTTAACTTCCATCAAGAACCAACAACAGAACCACTGCAGATCTCAAAGGTGAAGCCCCACAGGTTAAATTAGAGTTCTGATTTCTGACTGTAGGCTAACAAGCATTCCTAAAACAGGCAATTCACATGTGTGGTAGAAGAAATCTAGAGATGGGGTGAGAAAAAGGAACCCCATAATTCAATTTAAAAATCACAAATTTTTAACCAAGTTTTTCTCAAAAAAAAAATTTTTTTTCCAAACATATCTAACTCCAAAGCCCACACAGCTCAATAGGAAAACAACTCTGGTTAGACCCCTATCTGCACAGAGCCAGCTCTCGGCATCTGGCACTGATGAATGGCCCTGGTGCAAGATGCCCAGAAACCCATGGTAGCCAGGCTTCCCAGAGGGAGCACAGTTGTCTCAGAGCCCAGGACCTAAACGCTCTGACCACCCACTCAGCTGAGGCTGCCTATACAGGCTCTGGCCCAGTTCATCTTCTCTGACAAACAAGACTCCAGAGAACCCTGGACACAGGCTCATCACTCATACCGGTCATTGAAAAATGAGAGCCCAGAAGTACAAGCAGGACAGCTTCGTGGGCAGGCAAGTGACCTGCACAGTTACGCAGGGCCCACACTCAGACAGCCTGCTTGGTTGAATATTCTGCTGCCTTAAAATTTTTAATAATCTTATCTTTGAACCTGGGTTTTATAAATGAAGTCAGTGGACAGTGGAACATGCATGCGGAGAGATGTGTGCAGCAGAGGTGCCAAGGTGCCTGCTGAGTCCCTCGGGGTCACAGGTACATATAGTGCCATCAAAATGTGCCAGAGCACTGATTTCTGGGGGACTCACGACATGTGGGTACTCAGCAAGCCTCAAAAGAAGTACAAGGCAAGCCTGCTATGTACAGCTGTGTCAGAGGGGCAAAGACAGCCCTGAGAGACCATGGTGTCTGTTCCAACCAGAACTCGCCAGGCCCAAGAGGACACCAGCTAAGAAACCTGAGTGGCCCAGGGACTGTGGCAACCTTTCTTACTCAAGCTACAGGATTTCCCTAGATAAACCAAGCATCGATACTGACCACAGTGACAAAGGACAGCAAAAGTGGGTCAACCTGTGGCTCCTTTCCTCTCAGACCCTACTTCTCAGAGAGCTGAAGGTGGGGGACTAGGGGAATGTAGTGCACTGAGGAGAAAAGAGAATGCGGCTCAGCCACTGCATTCATTCCACTGTCCTTGGAAAAACAAAACAAATGCATGTGAGGTATGACTGTATATTTTGTGATTCTGAATAAAAATCAGATGACCTTACACTAACACGCAAAACTAGCATTGTACAACAGAGAAGTGAAGAGAAAAATAAATCATACTAATGCGTTAAAGTTTAAAGTTTTCTTTTTTAGAACAGCACTAAATAGCAAATTTAAAAGACCATCATGAGTAGATAGACTGGAAAAGAAAGGAGCTTTATATTTTAGTATCTCTTAACAACATTCGTATTTATCTTCTGAATAAGAAGTTCCACATAAAAAGCAGCTGGCTCTCAGCACAGGAACACCTGGGGGCTGCTTTTCTACCTCAACTTGTTCTCCTCTCACCGGTCCCCTGAGGAAGACCTCGGCCAGAACTCGTCACAGGTTCCTTCCTGCTCCCTTCTGACCATGTGTCCCTCACCTGCCAAGAAACAGCTACTCCAAAGACAGATCTAGTCTTTTCATTTCCTTTCCACACTTTCCCAAACTGTAACTCTTCCCATCCCCCTCAAGAGAAACTGACCAGAGTCTACAAAACCCGTCTCATCTGCACAGCTCACCGGT
Organism: Thryonomys swinderianus; assembly: GCA_004025085.1. Classification (NCBI taxonomy): domain Eukaryota; kingdom Metazoa; phylum Chordata; class Mammalia; order Rodentia; family Thryonomyidae; genus Thryonomys; species Thryonomys swinderianus. The sequence continues at coordinate 8,045 of PVIC010004994.1, read as the reverse complement.
CGTGTCTCCCCGACTCCTGTGGCCCAGCCCCACTGGCTAACACTCAGCTCTTCAAAAATGCCAGAAGGCCTCTAGGCACAAAGCCTGTGCTGTCGGTTTCCTCTGCCCGGAGCTCTCCTCCCATCCCTCCAAATACCACTCTTCTTTCAATCTGCCTGAAAAGTCACCTCTTCAAGGAAGCTGCTTCCTTTCCTCCCACACCCACCCACAAGGCCAGGCTCCCTGAACTCCTTAGAATTTCCTTCCCATCCTCCCTTTATACAATCAGTCATTTTCTCTGATTTGGATGATTTTTTTAATGTGTGCTTTCCTGGTGATGTCAGTAGCCATGACTGTTTTGTTCATAAAAGGGCAGCTCTCATGATCCTAGCTTGCCATAAGCCCCGGGTGTTTTTACATATACTCCCATGAATAAGTGTGAGGCTCTTGTAGGTGTTCTGTCAGCAGAGCCAGATGTGATGGCACCACCTGCAATCCCAGCACATGGGAAGCTGAGGCAGGAAGACTGTTATAAGCTAAGGCCAGCCTGGGCTACAGAGTGAGCTCAAGGTCAGCATGAACTACGCAGTGAATCCCTGTCTCAAGGAAAAAAAAAAAAAAAAGGAAAGGAAAAAGGGGGAGGGGCTTCTCTCAGGGGAATGATAAACGGGGCAATTCTCTGCTAACAGAAAAACAAACCTGGGTCACAGAAATAAAGACAAAACAGCCATCGTATTTTTTTCACCCCTTCATGACACACACAATCAGAATTTCTGAGGCTTCGTGTTGAAGCAAAAAAGAAAATAAGATAAGAAAACATACTTTCCTCACTCTCTTCCTCATCCAGTAAGACACCTGTGATATTTTCAAGGTATCACTGCAGCTATTTTCAAACCACTCTGCTTATAAGAAAGTGAAAGAAGAATTTGTATTTGAGGATCTAGACAGAACACCTGGGCCAGAGTTTTCAATATTAATATGATGTGGTGACAATTAATATCAGGTAAATGCAGAAGCCATACCTTCTAATACACATATGAGACATCGGTCGGCTACATCTATAAAAATATCCTCCTGGAAGTCTTTCTTGGTTTGGCTTTTCATGGTCACCTGAATCCTATCACCTCACACATACTAAATGAGAAATCCTAGGAATCAAATCTGGAAGTCTGCCTTTCTAACAAGTGTTCTAAACAACCCTAACACACAGTAAGCTCAAGACCACTGTTACAGGAAGACGTTCCATGCAAGGTTTAAACCAGGGAACTGCAAAGAGCTAATAACACTAAACCTGAGAGAAAAGAGAAACAAGAAAGAAAAGAAAAGTGATGTCCTGTAGACCCAGAAAGTCCCTGGCAACGTGCCTCCAAGAAAGCAACAGGAAACTGTTCCCAGAGGACAGAAGGTCCGTGGAAAAACCCAAGGCCATTGTTCACTTGGTCATAAATTATTTTGGCCATTTTGCTCTTATGGACACTTCCTCCTCCTATTTCAAGGTGTTTCTAGAATAGGAAGAAACCCTGACACATTCCCTTCACTGCAGGAAGGAAAGAGGGAACATGACCCGCAATACCTGCATGAGCCGGGCCACCTCAAACCATTTCATAACTTTGTGGAGCAGCTGAGAAGAATCCTATATCTGAAAAGGACTGTCTCCTGTTGCTGGATAGCCCTGGTCTCTCACCAGACTGACCATCCCTATCAACCAGAAACCCTGAGGAGACTTTTAGGAGGCCTCCCAGTACACTCCACCAACTCCTACACCCCATCCACTGGGTTAAATAGTGTTCACAAAATCCACATCTACTCAGACCAGCCAGGCGACCTCATTTGAAAGGGTCTTTGCCGAAGTAATGAGTTAAAACGAGGCCACACTGGAAGAGGGCAGACCCTAACTTCAGGGATGACTGTCCTTGTAAGAAGAGAAGGCTATGTGAAGATGGCCATGCAGAAACTGGAGGGATCTGGCTAAAAGCTGAGGAATGCCAAGGACTGCCAGGAGCCAACAAGAGCCAGGAAGGGAGTGACTCCTCACTGGACATCTTCGAATATCCCCCAGATGTGTAGGAAAATAAATTTGTGATGATAAGACAGCATCGCTGTTCTTACAAAGCTTGGGCCTTACAGACATGTTGTTGCCAAAATCTAGGGGTTCTGCACCAGTAGAGAGCACTGGGCTCTCCCCACACCATGGGGGCACACTGTGCCCAGCCTCCTCTGGAGCGGCTCCCACCCGCTCCCGAACATGGTAGCTGGACCTCCCTCCTTCCAGTCAGCGCCCTCACACATCCTCTCACCCCTGAAGGATGCTTCAGCCTTCTTCAATAATGGCCCAGAGGCTCCAGGAGGGCTCAGACAGGCCAGTCACATGTGTGGCCAGGGCTCACTCTCCACAGTGCATGGGAAGAGGAGCAAGTATCTGAACAGCTTCCATGGACTCTCCAAATTCGTCACAAGTTGGCCCAGAAACGTACCTGTCTTCTGCGTGACTTCTTGCAGGCTATGACTGCACGGCTGTTAAAGTACAGCATGCCACACAGCTCGCTCATTCTTTGGGTCATTCATTCAAAAAAGTGTGTGTCGTGAACCTCTGTGCCTAGTGGAGTGTAAATAAATCACCACAGCGACAAAGGCAGGCAAGAAACAAATACAACCAGCATCTTTGTGGCATTATAAATGAGGGTACAGAGAAGTATGTGAGTCATTAATAATCTTATGGTGAAGCTGAAAAACAATAAAATAATCTTGTTCGTGAGCCTGTGTCTACCCTGCTATGTCCCACTCAGGATTCCCAGCGCCTAGACCAGTGGTAGCAAACCTACAGCATGGGGTGCAGCAGGCTGTATCACTGAAAGCTCTAACAGAGCCACATGCCATCACTGGCCTGGATAAAGCCCTGCACACCGCAGGCTCAGGCCATCAGTCATGTGGATGGACGAAAGGTAAACAAGGGGGGGAGAGGGTAAATGGCTGGACAAACCGGTGAAAGGGAAAGAACAGTGCCTTGGAACCTAACAGGCAACTGATGATGGTTGGAAAAATGGAAGGCTGGGTGGATATCTAGGTATCAAAGTACCTGAGACAAATGGTCCACAAAGCACAATTCCATAGGGCATAAGAGGCCAGGTATAGAGCCAGTCACTGTGATCCCGGCACTGAGAGAGGCTGAGACAGAAGAATCATAAATTCAGGTTCTCGTGGGCAAATAAGAAAGACCCTGTCTCAAAATGAAAAAGGGCTGCAGACATAGCTCAGTAGTAAGAGACTACTAGGAGAGCTCCTCAGTACTGCAGGAAAAAAGATGGCAGATCCCGGAAATGGTACCTCTGGGACCTCCACCTTGTTTCCTCCTGGAAGAACCCACTGTGTCCTAGCACCTGAAAGAAAACAGTAACTCTTTGGCTGGAGAATTAGCTCAGTGGTTCTGGCACCTGCCTTGCAAGCGCAAGGTCCTAAATTCGATCCAGTAACCACATACAATAATACTGGGCATGGAGATTCACGCCCACCAGCAATCAATACCATATACCACAGTGCCCGCTGAGGTGGCTCACACCTGTAATCCCAGCACTCAGGAGGCAGAGACAGGAGAATTGCTGAGTTTGAGGGAAAAGAAAACAGTAACTCTAAAGGCATCAGGCAGGCCACCGCTCTGTAACCATTAGGTAGAAAAATAGTTTTACCAACACAAATGTGCTCTATCTTGTTTCCTACCCCTCCCCTTCCTTTCTGTAATGGAACTTTTAAAAGCCTGTTTTGCCAGTCCTTTACCACAGAGTATTTACTGCTCCAAAAATGTTGACTTCACTCTTGCCAAAATGCACACCACATACCACTGTGAGGTTGTGTCATTTTTAATTATTATTTTTTGAGAGTTGTGCTTTATCTACTCCATTAAGAGAGACTTTTCTCTGAGAAAACTAGAGCTGACTCTGGAAATTTCATTGTCATACCTGATGGGGCAGGGAGAGAACCACAAATCTAGAGATAAAAGGGATCTGGAAGTCCTTCTAATAACATGGCCAGTTGAAGTCCCCTTCCATGGCAGCTGAATAGAGAAACAGTTTGCAATAAAATGAAACAAAACAAAAAACAAAGCTCCAACATAAACATTTAACCTTCCACAAAACAGCTGGGTCTCAGAATGACGGGGGAGGTCCCCATAGGCCTCATCCCTGGGTCTGGCTTGTGTCATGGTAGAGTCTCTATATTTGCAGGGTCTACTTGACCTCCTATCAGTAACAAAGTAATTCAGAGCCTAGGAAGCCTTTGATCTTAGCCTGTTTTGGTTGCTTTCACTGACTATCACAGACTAACTTGTAAAGAATAGAAGTTTGTCCAGCTCACAATTCTAGAGGCTGGAAAGCCTCACAGCACAACGCCAGCATCCTGTGAGGGTGTCCATATTGTACCCTAACATAGGCTAGGGCATCACACAGCCAAGACAACGCAAATGTGCAAGCCTGGGTCTCTGCCTCTTCGTATAAAGCCAAAAATGCCACCGTGGCAGCCCCAGACCCATGTCCTCATTGAATCCTGATTACCTCCCAAAGGCCCCACCTCCACATTCCAAATATATGAATTTAGGGATTGTTTCTAACCCACATAAAATCTGGAAGGGCACATTCAAACCATAGCGCCTTTCTTCCCTTTGATTTCCTTCTGCTGAAATTGAGAATAATAATTTATAATCTCTCAAACAACTCAGTTTCATGAGCTTCCACTTCAAGTCCCACAGTGTCGTCCACTCATCTGGCAATAGGTTCATTCACTCACCCTTTGACCTAAGCCCATCCTATATGTCAGGACTACGGGAGGCATAAGTGATAAAACACAAAACTGACATGGCAGCTAAGTGCAGTGGTACAAGACTCTTATTCCAGTGTAATGGGTGGCTGAGGCAGGAGGACTACAAGTTCAAGCCCAGCTTGGGCAACTTAGTGAAAACTTGTCTGAAAAATTAAAAATAGAAAGAGCTGGGAATGTAGCTCAGGGCAAAGTCCTAGATATCATCAAAGAAGAACAAAAGCAAAAACCTGACACAGGTGTTGCTGTGCTCCCCAAATCTGAAACTGGTAGAGACAAATACCCAACAAATTCTCACTGTAAGATAAATACTGAAAAATTTAGCAGCGAGAATGCAAAAACGCATGTGAAGGCCAGAACAGGACAGCATGAAGAGGGGCAGCACAGACTTCCACTATTTCCCTGAGGAGTTGCAATCCACACCAAAGACCAAATTAGAAGTGAATCATGACCTAGAGAGAAGTAAACACTTTGGGGCCGGAGATTTAGCTCAGTGGTTCCAGTGGTGTCTGCCTCACCAGCGCAAGGTCCCTGGTTCAATCCCCATAACCATATATAATAATATGGGGCATGCTGACTCACGCCCACCAGCAATCAGTACCACACACCACAAATGCCAGGGTTGGTGGCTCAAACCTGTAATCCCAGCACTTGGAAGGCAGAGGCAGGGGGATTGCTGAGTTCAAGGCTGAACTGCATACTGAGCTCAGGGCCAGCCTGTACTACAAAGTGAGACCCTGTCTCAAAAAAAAAAAAAAAAAAAAAAAGAATTAGAATTCCCCTGATATTGTTGCGGTACCTTATAAGATATGTATCACTTTGTACACTTAAGTAAAAATTATATGTGACAATTGAGCTTTTAAAATATAATCTACCTAATATCTTGCCACTTACACTCATGAGCTGGGTGATGAACATTTAGGAGGCCATAAACTAACAAAAATAACCTAGCTACATTGAACACACAATTCTATAGCACACCACTCTACACTGTTCTTGGTCTGCCCACACTTTCATGCACTCAACAAGAACTCACTAAACACCTATTACTACTACTACTACTACTACTACTACTACTACTACTAATAATAATAATAATAATAATAATACCAGAGGCCAGGTACTGCTCCTCCTCCACTATGCTATAAACAAAAAATATACACGACCCAGCTCTCTTGGCTTGTAGCTTCCTACAGACGTGGACCCAATAGAAAAGATAACTGCTGTCTACATCCTCAAGACATGTGGTATGCTCAGAACATGGAGTAAAGGGTACTCTGGAACATTTTCAACCATGTGACAGATAAGAATTTATTGAAAGTGTACCCCGTGCCCAGCCCCTAAGTGCTTTATAAATATAATTTACTACTCCCCAATCCCCTAGAGGTATGTTTAAATCCATTTTAAAAATGGGAAAATTGCCAGTGACAACACCAGGGTGTAAAACCCTGGAGTCTGACCCGAGAAGCTACACATCAAAAATCTCAGCTCCACTATCACAAGGGAAAGCTGTACATCAGCTGCTCCAGAGGCCACTTTCTGTCCAAGTGACTCTCTGGGCCAAGCTGTGAGAGTTGGCAGTGACACTGCTCTTTGTCAGCAGCTTCTCTGGTCTGCCCCCACCACACTCCGTAGACCTCTGAGGCTTGACAGTGCTATCGCAAGGAGCACAAGCTCAAAGGTTTCGGTTCCTATGTGTGAGACTTGACTCCGACATCAAGCTGAACCAAATGAAGGCTCCATGTCACAGTGCTCCAACAGGACGAGGACAGACAACCCCTCATGCTCCTGGGATTCCCCAGCTGCAGGCAGTGCGGCCCACAAGGCTCTGCCAGGGAAACTTCTCTGTGTGTCAGTCTTCTAAAACACAAGTAAGACAAGCACTTCCTGGGTGAGATCACGGCAATAATGAGGACAGAGGTCCAGAGGGAGACAGATCACTCCTGGATCAAAGAACCTTCTTATTATCCCTGTCAGGACATGGAACCAAATCATATAAAATCAGTCTAACTGCTGGCAGCCTATAGGCAGCAAGCAGCCAAAACTTAGGAATGTGCCAGAATGTATGTGGGTAAAAATCCCGCAGTTACAAGCCATAGGCGTCCATATGAATAGCATGCCTGCTATAATTAGTCATTTAGGGAAAAATAAAATACAGTAAATCTCTCCAAGATAGACTCCCTGAAGAAATCAAACTCTGAATTTTGTGAGAGCAAACCAGGACAGTTTTAAGAATGTAGATCCTGCCATGTGGACTTACTTTCCCAAGAATACTTTCAATAAAGCCACTCGCCAGCATTACACTTGGTACAGAGGTGTCCGGCAACGTCTTCGAGGAGCCGGTTCCACGTTCCCAGAGTGAGATGTGTGAACATCCCACATGACCTCAAGCCTGAGGCTCTGCCACCAGAGACCTCTCAGGCCTACACCAGGGCTGGCTGCTGAGGACTGCTACCTGAAGAACTATCGCCTGAGGCTACGCCTTACTGCCCACTGCAGGGCAGTCCCTGCTTACTGCAGGGAGTCTTTCTCTAACACTCCACTGAACACCTGTCTCTTACACACACACACACACACACACACACACACACCTCTATCACAGATGCTGGGTACTTTATCAAGCTCTAGCAAGGCAGATAGCTAGCAAATCTAACTTATTGCTAGAGTACATTTTAATTCTTATCTTCTGGCCAAAATGAATCATCAAGGTAGGAAAGAGGACACACGTCTGTGTAGAACGGACCCTGGAGATACAGTGACTCAATGAACAACCTGCTATGGCCTCAGGCAAGTCTCCCAACCTTTCTGGACTTCAGCACAACACACCATGGAATTCACAAGCAGACATGAAGTCAACCTGGCAAAGGGAAGAGGGAAGAACGTCTGTGCAGAAGGAGAAGGAGGAGTACCAGGCCACATGGCTGGGGAGAGAAGAAGGAACCAGGAGGGTCTACAATGTTCAAACCTGTTCTCCACAGCGGCCAGAAGTACTGTTACTATTGGTAATGTATAAATATCTAGAATCACCTTCTGATTCTGGAGGTAAAACTCAGTTTTTGTGTACAAGCCTGGGAAGGGCAACAGGCCAAAAGCAACTTACCTACTAAAACCATGATCTCAAAACTGTACATAAGAGCCGGGCGTGGTGGCTCACTCCTGTAATCCCAGCACTCGGGAGGCAGAGGCAGGAGGAATGCTGAGTTCAAGGCTTGCCTAGGCTACATAGTGAGCTCAGGGCCAGCCTGAACTACAAAGCGAGA
>PVIC010004993.1:0-59799 GCA_004025085.1 Thryonomys swinderianus | reverse complement strand
GACAGGGTCTCGCTTTGTAGTTCAGGCTGGCCCTGAGCTCACTATGTAGCCCAGTCAAGCCTCAAACTCAGCAATCCTCCTGCCTCTGCCTCCCGAGTGCTGGGATTACAGGTGTGAGCCACCACACCCGGCACTGTGGTATGTGGCATTGATTGCTGGTGGGAGTGAGTCACCACACCCAGCATTCTATGTGGTTTCCGAACTCAGGACCTTGCGCTTTGAGGCAGGCGCCGGAACCACTGAGCTAAATCTCCAGCCCAGATCGGTCTTATTTCTTGTCAAGAATATATATCTTCATCAGTATTAATAGTTCCAGTCCTAATGTGCTTTCTTTTTGTTACTCAAATACTAGTCAACGGTAAGGTCTATACTAGTTTTAAAATAAAAATAAATAAATAAATCATTTACCATTGTACTAATTCACAAAGTCATAGAGAAGGCAGAAACTTGAAAAGGAACAGGAGTTCCTAACAGTTATTTCAAAACTATAGCTTGTTCTATTTATGAACTACTCAAATTGTGTTATTAGATAATCACATATTGTTTGTAGGAATGAAGAAGTTACAGATGATATTTAATACAATTGTATCATTTGCATACGTTTTTTGACGTTTTTGGTAGCGGTCATTTTTTACCTCCATTAACCACAGTAGCAGAGATGTAGAGTGGCTGCTAAAGCTATTAACATAAACAAACTCATTAGTTAGTGAGAATGATGCTCTGATGTTCAAACCCTGCACACTTAACAAGGTTAGAACTGTCATCTGTGTACTTCCTCCTACTTGAATCTCTTAAATAATACTGAAATTGAGAAGAATCGCCAGGTTTTTTTTTTTTTTTCATTTAAAATAAAAGCACTAGTACGTCTCTAAACAGGCTTAAGAATTAGTCAGTTTAAATGCTGGGCATGGTGGCTCACACCTGTAATCCAGGCACTCAGGAGGCAGAGGCAGGGGGATTGCTGAGTTCCAGTGAACTCAGGGTCAGCCTGAACTACAAAGCAAGACCCTGTCTCAAAAAAAAAAAAAAAAAAACTAGGCAGTTTACTGTCTGACTTCATCAGTAGTAAATAGAGCTTATGGTCATACGTGATTATGTCTAATTTAAATCAAATTAGTAAAGCCCAAGTCCATTTGTGAAATGACTAACTGAACCCACAGTGGCTATAATTAAGAAAGAAATTAATAATATTTGAAAACAGTGGCATAAAATGTTTTAATAATAGCAGTCACATCTACCATGGACAATTCACATAAAGTTTCTTTATGAAATTGATCGTACTAGTATAATATTACACTACTATTTTTATTTTTCTCTTGAATTAAAGTAATTAAAAATCAAGAACATTTTTAATTACATATGTTTTCACACAGAATTAGAGCCCCAGCTCTGTACATCTATTTTTGTACTTGTCCCTTGGTCATGGTTTTCCTAATAGCAGCATTGGTATATTTTCATTAAAAAATAAAACCAGATACCTTAAATTTACCTAGTTTATTCCTAAAACTAAAACCCAAGTAAGATGTAGCATAATTAAAGTGAAATGCATTCCACAGAAGGTTCTTGAACTACATGCATGCAGTTAAATAATACAAAGCAGATTTTGCAATACCAAAGAGGGAGACTTGTAGTCCTCTCAAAAAAGATAATTCCATAAACACCTGAGATTCAAAATAGGTAACACAATAGAAATAAAGACAGAACTAAAAAGAAAAAAGGGAATTTTTGTTTAAGATCAGTGGTTAAGGAACATCTTTAGGCCTATCCACTTTTTCTACTTTATAACTCAAATTTAAAATATATATGCTTTCCAAGACAGTAATAACATAGCACATACCTCTCTAAAGCTGTATTTCTCATCCAGTGTTCTCCACAACATGGATTACACAAAAAGTTTAAAGTAATTTAGGATATCTTACTTAATTTTTTTAGCCACTGGCCACAATACACTTCACCACAGGGTGCACTAAATGGCCAGTCCAAACTGACATGATGTCTACCTATAAAACATCCACAAGATTTCAAAAATTTTCCATGAAATGAAGTGTAACATATTTCAATTTTAATATCAGTTGTATGGTGATGTATTTTAGCTATCTATAATAAATATATTATGATTAATTCACTTGTTTCTTTTTTAATATGGCATTCAGGAAAACAAAGTTATGTAGCTTACATTTACTCCTATTTCCAATGCTTATAAAGACTTATTTAATTTTGCTGCTAAACTCTCCAAATAAATGCTACTATATGCCAAGCACATGAGCATACCTATACTGAGTAAAATAGGGGAGTGTGTTTTTCAGAACGGTGATTCTTTCTGGGGAACATAGTAAACAAATATGTCACAATGAACAGACTTGTCAGACAGAAGAAGAAAATGAAGGTGATACAAATACTTCATTTGGAAAAATACAAATATCCCAATATTCAGGCTCCATTCTCTAAGCTTTTAGCAAGAACTATTGATCCCGTGAATCCAAGTATGGCCTAACACAGTTTAAAAAACAATCCTAATGTTTAGCATTTGAATCTACCATAAACCCTATTTTTGTTCTAGAACCAGAGACCAGTTTCCTGGACAACAATTTTCCTACCAATGAGCGGACTAGTTAGAGTTTTTAAAGTTTTTTTCTTGGTTACTAATATACGTTTGGGATACATAATAATTATACACTCCAACTCTAGTATCACTCCCTTAGCTCCACTTCAGATCAGCAAGCGTTGTACACACTTCCTAAGGTGTGACAACCCAGATTCCTCCTAGGCAGAATTCTCAGTAGTTTGCTCTCCCTAATACTGCTAGTGACTGACCAGAGGCAGAGCTCAGGCAGTAAAGCTACGGATGGGGAGCTGCTGCTAACACAGAGGACAGGTGAAGCTTCTCTTGGTTGCACTCCTGTGCTCACCTCCTGCTGTGCTGCTCATTTCCTACTAAGTCAAGACTGCTCCCTGTCCTAGCCCAGGGGCTAGGGACTCTGATCTCTTGACTTACAGACTTCCTCCATTCTCCTCTTTTAAATTTTATATAGCCTTTACATCCTCCTTTCTTAACATTTTATTTCTTCTGAAGAAACCTACCCCGTGTACCTAAAGAGCCTCTACTGTGTGTTCAACAGTCAACCTATTTAAAATAAACAAGTTTGACTTGTTTTTAAGCAAGAATTTAACTGTCCTCTCTTAGCTAATCTAATTACAAACTGATATGTTTATACACAGGGCTTAAGTTCTAGTTTATGAATATCCATTGAAAAGGCAACAGCTCTTCCCCTCTCATCTCAATTAGCTGAAAGAACGGTAGGCAATCAACAAGCTTGCAAAGAAACAACTTTCTGGATGCTGTATTAAAGAAATAGGCACAATTCACTGAGTAAGCATAAATTAATATCCTTAGGTAACTATGGTACTTGCAATGTAATATGTATGTATGTCTAGACTAAGAGGAGACAGCCTTCTCTAAAACTGAATTGATTACCTACATTGTAAATGAACCATTTAAGAAAAAAACTTGAAGCCTATTCTTAAGAAAGGTTCACAGCAAACTTTTTAATAAATGGCTAAACTATACTAAAGGTAGTACAAAAATAAAAATCATTGATAAAATTCAGGAAAGAATGTATTTTAATTTGAACATAATTTTGTACACTGTATAAGGCAATCAAAAGTTTGGCCGATGAATGGTGCTCAGTCTTTTGGATCTAATTGCTTAAATCATCTTTAAAATTCCATTACTGAATTTCAAGTTGTTTTATCATTTACTTATATATATGAATGATGATTCTGTTAATTACATGCCTCACTTTTTGCAAATCATATGGTACTTATTGTCAAATTTTCCGAACACTTAACTAGGTTATGGAATACTGCATACAATATATTATTAATTTTAATAGGTAAATTACAAAATATCAAATTATTATTTTTGACAAGGATACACCATAGCCAGCTTCTCTCTCTCCAATAAGTTTCAACAAAATTGGTGAATTTTATTCCAGAACTATACAGATACAAAATTTACACCACAGTTGCTAAGCCAATAAATTATAAAAATCTAAATGTATATAAGAACCAGTGGAACTCTGTGATCCAAAAATCTAAAATCCAAAATACTCTAAAATCAAAACCATTTTGGGCTGGAGATTTAGCTCAGTGGTTCTGGCACCTGCCTCACAAGTGCAAGGCCCTGAATTCGATTCCCGGTAAACACATACAATGCTGGGCTTGGTGACTCACACCCCCCAGAAATCAATGCCACATACCACAGCGCCGGGCGTGGTGGCTCACGCATGTAATCCCAGCACTCAGGAGGCAGAGACAGGGGGATTGCTGAGTTAGAGGCTTGCCTGGGCTACAGAGTGAGTTCAGGGCCAGCCTGAACTACAAAGCAAGACCCTGTCTCAAAAAAAAAAAAAAAAATTTGAACAACAGTATGATTACACAAGTAGAAATTCCATGAACTGTATACTATGAAACTTTGCTTCATCCATAAAACTATTTAAAAATTGTATAAAATTATCTTTGGCTCATATATATGATATGAAACAAATATACTGCATGTTTACATGTGGGTCACATGTCAAACGTCTTGCATTATGTATGTATACGGAAATATAGCAAAACTCAAAACACTTTTGGTCCTAAGCATTTAAGGTAAGGAATACTCAACCTGTTTAGAGTAATCAAGGCAAACCAAGACATGTATGTAATATACACACATACAACTGGTCAGCTTTGTCAGTTCCTACTTCTGATTCTGTAGTAACTGCAAAAGTTTATCTTTTCTGTTTGCTTCTACATTTGGTTTACTCTTCAATAATATATGTTTAGGCCAGGCGTGGTGGCTCACGCCTGTAATACCAGGACTCAGGAGGCAGAAACAGGAAGATTGCTGAGTTCCAGGCTTGCCTGGGCTACATATGAGCTCAGAGCCAGCCTGAACTACAAAGCGAGACCCTGTCTCAAATAATAATAATAATAATAATAATAATAATAATAATAATAATAATATATGTTTAGGATAGGAAAAACTTGTCACATAGGCAACATGTATTCAGCACCTACTTGACATTACTGGTAAAGTTACAGACTAAATTATGACTACTCTTCCCAATTCCATTGTTCAGTATAATCACTAATACTCCACAAGGTGACCAATGGAACTACCAAATCTTAAAAAGAATTTCACATCACTGAGGGAACATTTAATTGGTTTCCATACAAACATATAATTAAATTAATATGACTATACTCTTGTGCTCTAAAAACTAGTTTTTTTGTACATTTATTTCAGGAAAACTTAACAAATATTTAAATACTGGATTTCAGAGTCACCAGTAACAGGTTAGATGGTATATACTGCAAAATATAACACTAGCATCCAAGTGCTACTGCATTCCACACACTCTAAGCATTTACTTAAATTTTTGCTTCATCCATAAAAGAACCACATTAGGAAATAATACAAATAACCTGCCAATGGCTTATACCTATAAGTGGCAGTCTTTTTGTATAAACTGCCCTTTTAGTAACTACATCATTCAGAAACCAGGAAAAAATATTACGATACTATATTATTGCCATATGTCTAATCTCAATACTGTGACTCAAATGACTTGAAAATCATTTTTAGCATTCTTGGAGGTGTAGCTCTATCACAGAGCACTTGCCTATTATACACAAGGCCCAGCACCACACTTGTGCATGTACATGTGTACACACACAAACACACACATACACACACTCCTTACCTATTTATCTGCCTTCATATTTGCTAAATTAGATACAACTCACAGTACCTCACATGCATACCCTTCATAAATAATAAACCACCCTCCAATTGCCTTTTTGCCTTTATGCCTATGTTGTAAGAACCTTGAAGTCAGGATCATCATGGGTTTTTGCCTCCAAGTAACTATCAAGTATATATAAAATACTCAAACTACTTTTAAAGATCCTCTAATAAATTTTTCTGCTATAATCTCCCAAACAAGTACTTTAAAATGAAAAGCTTGTTAAAAATGTGAAGTTATAGAATCACAGAATCAAATGGGATCTTACAAAGATAATTGATCTTCTCATTCATCAAGACATCTCTGTGAATATCTCTACCTCTTAAGAAAATGAAATCAGTAATGAATTGATCACTGTCACCCCAAAGAAATGTGACATTTCAGAATTAAATAAATAAAGTTTGTCAAGAAAGAAGTTATTAATCTAGTCTTTTTGATCTTTGAACCTAGGAATCTTTTAGGCTTAGAAGAGTAAGTGACAATTTGTCAACCTGTAAATTTTTATTCTAAGTGAGTTTTTAGATAGGATAAATATATACCTCCCCAAATCTGACAAACTTTCTATTGATTTCAAATCTGTTTTGAGGGATACATTTTTTAAATTAGCATGAAAAGGTTATTATGGTAAGGATAACAGTGAATGCTGGAACATATCAAAAACAGCAGAAGAAGGGAAAATCTAAATGTAGTAAACCAAAGCATTCTGATTAACAAAGAATCAGTCATCTTTTCAAACTAAATATGTTTTCAAGTCTAAAACTGGGTCCTCTCAAATGCAGGTAAATGCCAAACTTTGAATGTAGTACTGTGATTGTTAGGACTATTATTAAGTATTTAGATCAACAAGTTGTTAGATCAACAAATAGCACATATGACAAAAACTGTTTTTATACCTATCAGCATCCCTAAGTCACAACAACGGGGTTCTATTCAAAAACTGAATTCTAAAATTCAGGTTAATGGAAAAAACTTTTCAGCTAAGAGTTCACAAATTAGGGTGTTACAACACTATAAGCCAAGAAAGGAAGCTCTTTAAGTGAGCGGCGCACAGTAACATCAACTTAGTACCTATGTCTACAACTACAGAGTGACTCTCTAAAACTTCTATTTACACCTTTCTAAATCTCAGTCTATATGCACACATTGCTGAAAATTTTAAGCTCTATACCATCATCAAGTTCCTCTACTAACACATTACTGATGAGATCTTTTTAAAACTCTTCTATGCAAAACACCAATGTGTTCCTTCAAAAGGGAATCAACATCATTTGCACAACTACTGTGAAATTATTACACTAATCTACCTCTTGAATCATATTCGTATTACTGTCTTCCATTGGGGTTGGCCTTAACTAGACAAACATACTGCTATGGAATCACAAATATTCTCAGTCATTAACACAACTGTTCATCCTTCCAACTAGCTTCAAACTCATTTGTAAGTAGCATTTACAGTCCGTCTTAATGGAATGTAAGAAAGCACACAAATTTAACAGCTCTAAAAACATCTAGGGAGTGGCCACACAGAAACACTGTACATTAGAAAACGTGCCATTTATCATAGTACCTCTGTGTAAAATAGAAACTTTTCATTCGATAGAGCACCATAACTGATAACATATGGTGATAATTTGGTAGTGAATTCTCAGCCTACAGGGAGTACTGGATCTTTGTGTCCTTCATAACCAACCTTGACTCCCTTACTCAGGACATGATTCTTTTCTTCAAAAATCACAGTACTCCTTGTAATAAATACCGCTAAAACTTCAGCTTAAGATTGCATGATATACTGAGAACAGGTCTTTGAGGATGCATAAATTTTACCCCTCCACCTTCCCCACCAAGTAAGAGCCCTTGAATGAATAACAATATTTTGATATCACCCAAAGACATGTAGAGCTAGTCTCCAAAGAACGGTCTTCCCATTTTCGCAAAACACTGCCGTGTAATTATTACCACTTACCATTTTACTCGCATCAAAAGTAGATTTTTTTTTACATGATCATTAAGAAGTAGGCCTCCTCTGGTCTCAGATATCTGGGTACAGAGAGTACAGAGGGTAGCTCCCAAATGTGACAGAAAAACTACCAAAACAAGAAGTCAGTCAGAAAGACATGGGGAAGAGAAGTAGGGGATTCCTTTGACTTGAATCAAGGCGCACTCAGGTATTTAACAGGTAAATCTTGATCCTAGAACAAATACGATTTGCTGAAAGACCCAGGGACAGCGTGAGACGTCCCACAAAGAGAAGGTAGCGACGGGGCTCAACCCAAAGCCGTGAGAGGCTACTAGGGCCTGAGGGGTCCGGAGAAAACTGACCGAAGGGGACGCGGCAGCGGGGTGGGTTAAAATGGTGCCTTCACCCGGTGGAAGGCCACGAGGGAGGACTCAAGGCTTCGTTCGCGCTGTCGGGCTGTGGTCTTCGGGTTTCCGGGATCACAGCTCAAGTTTCATCGGGAAGGATAAAAGAAAGAAAGAAAGAAAAGAAAGGAGGCAGCAGGCGAACATCCCGGCGCTCGACCGCACGCCCCGGAGTCAGCGTTCTCCGCTCCTTGCGAGGGAGCTGGGAAGTAACGGTCCCCGCAGCGCCGCGGAACCCCGGCCCCATCCGCTCCCCGGCGCGGCGACCGCCCGGCCCTTCCCGGGCCTCGCCCCGGGAGCGGCCAAAACTTTCCAGCCCAAGTCCGCGGCGGCCCCCGCTCCGCCGACAGCCCCACGGCAGCACCGCCGCCCAGCCGATCCGGCCCGGCCCCTCCCGCAGCCCGCGCGGGCGCCGCCGTTCACCTACCACAGAGCCTGGAGAGCAGCAGCAGCGGAAAGAGCAGCAGCAGCGGCGGCGGCGTCGAGGACGGCAGCAGCCGCGCGGCCGCGAGGGGAGCAGCGGGGGAAAGTTGTGCTCGGCCGCCCGCGGGGCTCGGCGGGGCCGGCGCCATCCCCCGCCGCCCCCGAGCTCTGGGGCCCCGGCGCTTCAGGCTCTGGGCGGCAACTACGGCGGAAGGTCCGGTGCGCGGGTCCCTAACTCTCGGCTCTGGCGCCGACGCCGGCGGCTGACACTATGCCGAGCGCTCGCGGCTGCCGCGACGCCGCCGTCGCCGACGCCACTGCCCGGCCTGAGCGGGAGCCGCCCGCCTCAGCCGCCGCCACTCCCTCCCAGAGGGCCCGCCCGCCCCGAACTCCTGGGAACTCGGGACGCACCACCGCCCTCGCGGGAGGGGGAGAGGACCGACCCTCAGAGCGTAGCTGGGACGCGCCCGCCCGCCGGGCGACTCGGGCTCCCGTCTGCTCCACGGGTGCCAGCCGCGTCTCCTCTCACCCCGCCCTCCTCGGTACGCTCCTCCCCTTCGAAAAAAAATAAAAAGACCTCTTTATCCACTTTGATAACGGGGTTCTCCCAAAGCAGGGCTTTCAAAGGACGGGAAGATCTAGACGGGGTTGGGCCCCGCCCCTCGCTCTGCCTCGTACTCCCCCCCCCGGCGTTTCCAATGGTCTCGCCCACTCCGCCCCTCGCGGTCCGCGCGGCCCGGCGCAGACGGAGGCGGCGGCGGCGGGACCCTCGGTCGGGCGCGGCGCAGCGCGGCGCGGGCGGCGCTCTCCCTGGCGGGCCCGAGACGTACGGGTAGTGAGGAGCGGCCCCTAGTGTGGCCCGCGGCAGGAGCTCCGGTCTGGGTGGCTGGACGCAGCTGTCTCGGTGACGGGGCCGGCCGACCCTCCCCTCGGCACCCGCGCCCGCCCCCATCCCCGAGCTCTCGCCAGGCTGGCTCCCCGGCGCAGGTTTCCCCAGCTCCTTCCTCGGGCGGGGCGGCGCGGCGAAGGGCCCGCGGAGCCGGCGGGGAGCGGGACCCAAGGTTTGCTCTCCGCGCTCGTCTCCCCGGCCGCCGGAGTGCGCTGTCCTGGGGCAGCTGCAGTGGAAGCCCCGGCTCAGCCCCTCCGAGGCCTCGCGGGCGGTGGTGTCTTTCTTTGGTCATTTGCATGTTCGCACGTGTCACTTTATTTTCTTGCTTGTTTTCCTCTGAACTAATCGCAGAGTGACCTCGGGAAGTCTGCGGCATGCTCGTGAGAGGAGTGTCGGGTCCGCCGTGACCCTCGGCCCGCCCAGCCCTCCGCACCCACGCACCTGGCACAGCCCCTGGAACGACCTTGAAGCCCCAACCGCCTGCAGGGGCGGGGTGGGGGGGGGGGCTCGAACGGTGCAGGGTGCAGGAGGGGTGGAGACGGAAGACACAGTCCTGAGGTCTGACAACCGTTAATTTTATGTAGGTTCTGCCTTCTCACCACACAGCCACGAGTGTTTTACATTCAGCCTGAGGACAGCCACCCAGAGAAGCCTGGCCTTGCTAAACTAAGGCTTCCCCCCCCCCGCCGCTGTCCTCTCCGTCACGAGGCTCTCCCCACCATGAGTCCCCTGGCTCCCAATGGGTTCTTCACCCCCAGGACTACACCTCATTTCACCCCCTCCCTGCCTCACTCTTAACTTGCACCTCCTCCCCTGCCTTTCCCCACTGGGTTTAGACCCTTTTTCCTTCTGTTCCCTTCTTTCTCCCTTCCGTAGGCTGCTGCCACTGCACTGTCCCCTATAAACCTGTCCTGCAGCCACTTCTTTCCGTTACCCAGCCTCAAGATGTACTTAGAAATAGATCTTGTCCTGCTTCGCTCGGGGAGATCCCCTGATGATCATCATAATTGACGAAATGCAGCTATTGTGACATTCCTCAGCTATGCTGACACCACTGTTTCCCTTGAGAAAATTTCTTTTCCCATTTTCACATTCCCTAAACCTAATTTTACTGCCAAATTTAGCCCACTGCACAAGGACTAGCTAATTATCTGTTTAGATAGCACTTTAACATGTTGTTGAGACTCAGTTCAATGTTAACCAAAATTTTAATATCTCTAGCTAAGTTTATTACCTCACCCTTTCCCTTTCCAACCTCCAGGAGAAGTAATTTAGCCAACATTTAAAAGGCATCAAAGGCTTACTATGGGACTATTATGAAATTGCTACAGAAACAATAAGAATTAACAGGTTGTTAATTCAAAAGAATGATCTGTAACTTTAAAAAGTATATTTCTTGGGCTGGAGATTTAGCTCAGTGGTTCCAGCGCTTGCCTGGCAAGCACAAGGCCCTGAGTTCCATCCTGGTAACCACATACAATGCTGGGCGTGGTGACTCATGCCCACCAGTCACCAATACCACATACCACGGTGCCGGGTGTGGTGGCTCACGCCTGTAATCCCAGCACTCGGGAGGCAGAGGCAGGAGGATTGCTGAGTTCCAGGCTTGCCTGGCTACATAGTGAGCTCAGGGCCGGCCTGAACTACAAAGCGAAACCCTGTCTCAAAAAAAAGAAAATTCTTTATTTGGAAAAATTGAATAGTAGCATGTTCTGACTATGGTACTCAATGTGTGGAAGAGATTTTTTTATGTGTTTATGTGCATATATTCATTATGTGCTAATAATGATTTCTGTTGCTATAGTATCTTCCACCATTGATTTCAATGTATGTGCTTACTTCCCAGGAAAGGTAGTATTGCTGTTATCTCTGCTTCACAGCTAGAGGAACCTAGGCACCTGAGGTTAAATTCTCTGTCAGTACTGCTAGCCGTTTGCAGTGGTTTTCATGTTCAAATCAAGTTCTCACCCTCCAGGGAGCAACACGACTGGCCCCTCAAGATTCCTCTTTTTTTTTTTTTTTTTTTTTTTTTTTTTTTTTAGTTAGGAATAAATTTACTAAAGAAATTCAAAGTTTTAGTTTCTAAATGTGTCCAGTCTCAAATTACATTCTCCTCAGATGAATTAAATTTAGATAAATTTACATCAGGCTTTTATGCTGACAATTATTACTCAAGTAAAAAGGCTATTTTACATTATAAAATTCACTTTTTCAAGTTTTAGAAGCACTGTTTTTTAAAAAGAATCTTTAATGTGAAAATATTACTAGGTTTTATACCATTCTTTGTTTTCTTTACAGGTAAGTTCACATTATTCGAGTAGCAAAAAGATTGAAGGCATAATTATAGCTAACTCGTTAATATTGTTGACATAGCTGAATACTAAAGTATGCATTTTTTAAAAATTCTGAACAAAAATCAACCTGATCCTAATGCTAATAGTGTGTTAGTTTTGAGTTGAAAGCGAATACTGGTGATGTCTATCCAACTCTCTGCCTCAAAGATTACTTGCCAGTTATCAAGGTTCATTAGACTAAAAACTAAAAACAAAACTAAAAAACAAAAAAAAAAGGTTGTCATTTTCAACAAAAGCAATTATGTACAATGCTGGGCAATTTAGATTTACTCCAATAATCTAAATTAAAGATTTGAGATTATTATTAGAATTTCATTGCTAACTGAAATATAGGTATTAGTTAATAGTACAGCTAGAACATTATGCACTTTAGCAAACTCTCCTTACCATAACTTACTTTATAAAGAAGCATAAATCTTCCCTCACTAGATAACAGGAGCAATACTTTGTACCATGTTGAAGTTGGTACCATATTTGGTAATAAAGTGTTGTTACCCACCTAGAATGACAGAATTATTTAAATAAAATGCAGAGCCACAAAAAACTACCACTTGCAAAATATTCACTAGGTTTACATTGAACAAAACAACTTCCCTCCTGAAAAGATTCTGCTCATACAGTCACACCACTTTCTCCTTCATATTTCCTATGTTCTTCTCTCAAAATTCATTTTATCACAGACTTTAGGACTACCCAGAGATAAGAGATTCCTCCATACCAAATCCAGTTCTCTAACTTGGTTTGTTTTCTTCCCATCTGACATCTGTATTTATGCCTTTTTGCCTTCATAGAATGAAAGTTCTGCAAGGCCAAGCAGGTTTCTGCTTTTTCACAGCTTAAATCCAATCTAAATACTTTCAATAGTGACATATAGGTCTCAGGCTTGGTGACTAAATGATAACTGTAGTGACAGTATATTCAAGGGGATGTCTAATGGCAAATTCAAAGAAGTGTATTTTAAATCTTAAAACATGTCATATTGATTTTTTTAAGCTGAGAGATGGTCACCCATTGCTTAAGACTGATTTAATTTCATTACTGTTGCTACAACTTCTCCACTCTCTATTCATATTTCTGCACCCCAGCTTTGTAACAATAGGGCTCAGACTCTTCAGATTACATGCATCCTTTAGCAACTGGCTTCCTAACTGAAAAGTCACTGTAGAGTGTGGAAAGTAGGAATGAAGGGACTTGTTTCTTTGCCTTTGCTTCTCACTGCTATCAGCATTACCTCACTAGTAATAGCCAGTCATCCTGTCTTTACCATTTGCTTCCCACCAGCCAGCCTCCTACTTATTTTACCTTCTAAAAACCAGACTTAGCCCAGCCTCTGAAATTTATTAGCTCCAGCCAAACTGTTCCCATTTCTCACAGGTGCAATCTCAAGCTGGACAGAATCTCCTGAATTCTTAGTTCTAGTAACCAAACTTCTCTCCCATTGTGTCCCTAGCACTAAATTGATAACAATTTCCTGCCCAGCACACAAATTCACATCTCTGAGTCACTTAAGTGTTCTCTTTCTCACCTGGAGACTTCTTCCCACCAACTCCATAACGTGCTCCTAATATTAAGTTCTTTGAGTTATATATTTTGGTTTCTGTATGCCTCATTAAACCTCAACTGGTGCTCTTTTTTATTTTTTTGTGCTTATTTCCCCAAACCTTAACTTATAATGGCTGTTTTTCTCTGTATCAAACTGTTTAAACATACATAGCATCAGTCCATCAATTAATATAGATCCCTGGTATCACCACAAACAAAAAAAAAATAAAATCAATAAGACAAATGAACAAAGCTTATGTATTCTTGGCAATAATCCAAGTCAACCAGAGGAAAATTGGAAGTAATTATATTGAACTTTTAGTTATATATCCAAGTGATTTATTTTGTTCTTGATGTTCCTCATGCAGGTCATACTAAAACAAGTGTAAATTTCTCATTTTAGATAGTTTGAGGGTTTATTTCTCTTGGGGACTTTAGTTATTCTTGAGAATCACTATGGAACTGCAATGTAATGAAGGTAAACAGTTGTCTGCAAATAGAACTAAACTTCTCAAACCTACCATGGAAACAAACACATTTCACAAATCTAAAGTCTGTTGTTTATAAAATACAGCTCTTTCATTAGGAGTGCTAGGTAGATAGCCTGAAAAACATCTCCAGAAGGGAAGAAATGATAAACTATATTATTATGGTAAAATAAGATGAACTACTGTATGCTGGGGAGGGACAAATGAAAAAAGCTATAATAATAATAATACTGTGCCTGTTAACTGTATCAATTTGAATAAGAAATGGTCAACTGAATTGTCTTAGCATAGTTCTTGGTGTGGGAGACAAAACCTAGGGAGGATTATCACCAGAACAGTATAAAAGAGAAATGAAGAAAGAAGGCTGTCTTCTAAGTTATCTCCTCCAAGGCAGATACTGCCTTCACCTTGAGCAGTATCTTTTGGCTTCTAGCAGAGAACTCTTTCACCTTCTAGTACTGACCCCTCAACCTTCTGATCCAGACTTGCATAGGATACTGAGCTCCAGGCCTTGCAGTGGATCCATCAGGGCTCAGGGCACAGACACATTTTTGTACTCTTCCACACCTTACTCTGTGGGTTGCCATTAAAAGACAATATTGGAAATTTTTATATCTTGCATTAAATCTATTTCTCTAGCAAATACTGATTGATACAAATATGACACACTCTTAGAAATTATTAGGCAAAGTTAGGGCAGGTTTTAATTTATGTCCAATGAATATTAATCCTTTTAGTCTTTATTTAACTCAATGAGTATAATGAATTTTTTAATGGAAAAGTGAAGAGAGGGAAAATAGTCTTATACATGATTTTACAGTTGTTCTTAGGTTATGCTGAACCCATGAAATCTGGTGTCTACATAGATTTATTCAATGAAAAGCCACTTTTCCCTCCATGAGTTTCCAACAAGTTCTGTCCTAATATGTTATCCAAAACATTGTTTTCTCAATTGTACCTTTTGGTATCTAACCCTGAGCAGATGTTCATCAGCCACTACATGCCCCCAATCCAGAAACACACAAAGGAAGGATGTGCGATGTAATGCATGGGTTTTAGTTCAAAACCTCCATTTTGTGATTTTAGTTCAAAAGCTCCATTTTTAATTTTTAATAGTACATGTTGGCAGTACATAATGATAACATTCATCTTGGGCCATTAGTTGGTATATATATATCATCTTAGATATTTTTTATGTACTATTATTCCTCTCTCCTTTCATCTTTTGCTTCCCTTCTCATTTGAAAAGATCAATATCCTTGTTTCCTATTATCTCCCTTTCATTTTTCTCTTCATTTATATTTGGATTACTCATATAAGAGAAACCATGTGATATTGAAGCTCATGTGTCCGATGTACTTCAGTTAATATGGCCTCAAGGTACATCTATTTTCCTATAAATGACTCAGATTTATCCTTTATAGCAGAGTCATATTCCCTTGAGTATAAATACCGTTTTCTTTTTCCATTTATCTGCTGATGGACATATAGGCTGCTTTCAAGATTTAGCTTTGTGCTTCTATAAATATGGTTGGAATGTATTTTATAATGTTTTTAATTCTTACATGAAGATGCCTAGAAGGCAAATGGCTAGGTCAAACAAAACTTCTAGTTTCAGCTTTTAGAAGAATCTCCATACTGATTTCTATAGTGATTATATTAGCTTCTGTCGTAGTTATTTTCCCCTCACCGAGACACAATACTCAATACACAACTTAAAGGAGGAAAAGTTTATTTTGGCTTATATTTTGTAGAGGTGTAGTTCATAGTTACCTGGCTCTCTGACAGGGCGGCATGGCAGAGGAGAGCAGCTCATGGCAAGCAGGAATCAATGGAGAAGGCTTTCAGGCTGTGTCCACAGTGGCATGCCTTTTTCCAAGTTTCCCCTGGTATCATCATACCCAGCTATAAATTCATCTGTATCTAATTTATTCATGAATATGATGGCCCCATGATCCAACCATTTAAAGTGGGGAGACATATAAGAACAAGAGGCTTTGGCTTGGGGTGGACAGCCTTGTCTCCTTCCTAATTTTAGAGGAAAAGTACTCAGTTTTTCCCCCATTTTAGTTCGATGCTGGCAATAATTTTTCATAGGTGGATTTATCAGCTTGACATAAGGTCCTTCTATATCTATTTTCTTCATGGTTTTTACCATGAATAAGTGTTGAATTTTATCAAAGGCTTTTTCAGTGAATGTTGAAATAGTCATGTCACCTTTGCCCTTGTGTCTATTTGTGTGACATGCTACATTCATCGATTTGCATGTGTCAAACAATTCTTACATCTGTGGTGTGAAGCCTACTTCCTACTTTCATATTATTTACTTTTGCAACTAAATTAAACATAGGTCTGTCCCTTAAAATTTAGGATCTTTGCATCCTTTTCTGAAAGAGAGATTCTGTTTTTCTACTTCTTTCAAATGATGTTGCCAGGAGGTACAACTAATTTTAGTCTATTGTTGTGTTCCCTTCATTCAACAACCCCTCCTCTCTCTCTCTTTTTTGGACCACTGCTTCTACATAAAACACTTGACTTTAACATTTCAGTACCTTCCTATTTCCAGTGAACTTTTGGTTTCAACGAAAATTTCTCATTTAAGAGTTTTCTCTAGCTTACCTTCTCTTTTCCTACAATTTATCATTATTGGAGTTTATTGATGAATTTATTCATTGTCTTACAATTTCTGGTTTCTAACACATCTCTAGGTCCATCAGGCCCATACTGGCTTTTCTGCTTTCCTATCCAGATTGGACTTCATGATAAATTTCTTAGTAATGCACTTATCCATTCTTACCTGTTTTGGTAACCCTCTAATGACATTCAGCATTCCTGCTATATGTCAAACTTGCTTG
Organism: Thryonomys swinderianus; assembly: GCA_004025085.1. Taxonomy (NCBI): domain Eukaryota; kingdom Metazoa; phylum Chordata; class Mammalia; order Rodentia; family Thryonomyidae; genus Thryonomys; species Thryonomys swinderianus. The sequence goes on along the minus strand of PVIC010004993.1, from coordinate 43,098 downwards.
ATAAAAATCTTAATATATTCTTCCTGAAATTTCTTGGCATCAAACTTTCTTTTAACTTTTTCAAAGTTAAGTACCAATCCTATTATTAAAACCTTTGCAGTGACTTTACCAAATTTGTTCCCTTTGTCCTCAAACCTTCACCCTCTTTGTTGCCTAATGCAGTCTCATTGGTTAATATTGTTTCTAGGGGCCGGACATTTAGCTCAGCGGTTCCGGTGCATGCCTTGCAAGTGCAACGTCTTGAGTTCAATCCCTGGTAACCACATACAATGCTGAGCGTGGTGACACACCCACCAGCAATCAATACCACGTACCACAGTGCCAGGCATGGTGGCTCATGGCTGTAATCCCAGCACTTGGCAGGCAGAGAAAGGAGGATTGCTGAGTTTAAGGTTTGCCTGGGCTACTTAGTGAGCTCAGGGCCAGCCTGAACTACAAAGTGAGACCCTGTCTTAAAAAAAAAAAAAAAAAAAAAATTGTTTTTAAAATTCGTGAAAAACTGAAGCTTTTTTAGACAAACTACATAAATCACCAACTACTTTAACTTGTTACCCATTCCCTTCAGCAATAATATAAAAGTTTGTTGACAGTACTCTCATCACCAACCTCTTTACTAATAAAAACGTGTGGATGATTATATTCTCTGAGAGCAGATGGCAAAAGAGTATAGATACAACTTACTTTTAAAACAGATTTTAAAAAAGAACCAAAGCAAATGTATATAGGGAGCAGAGGTGTTGTAGGGTGGGTAAGAGAATGGGAAAAATGAGAATTAAGTCATGTCATATACTGGTACAAATTCTTAATGTGGAGTGTAATCATGATGTGTGCCAACGAAGAATTCAATTAAAAAATAGATCAAGCATTTCTAGTGTTAGAATTCTTGAAAGTCTAGCTTCAGAGTCAAGAACTCAGCCTCAAAAATGACAGCTGATAATTCATTTGTTGTACCCTATGGTATTTATGTTTTGTGAATAAAATGTTGAAAGAGCTAAGCTAATGAATGGAGCTGAATTGGGTGTTACCAGCCAGGGCATCAGGGAAATCAGTTCTGTTCCTTTCAAGATCAAATACTTTAATATGTAGACATTGCAATAACATATTTGAAAATATCATTTTGATATAAAATGCATATGAATATTTGGATGAACAAACAAGATGTCATATTTCTCTGATTCAACAAAATATGTGGCCTCCTCAGTAGCATAGTCTTTGTTCTCCTATTTTCTTTGTCCTCTTCAGCCTTTGTACAGTTCATAAGAATTGCACCTATTTAACTTCTTGAATTTATTTTCCCTATTTGCATAGTTACTTAAATGACTCTGCAATATACTAAATTATTAAAGATCTTTTGCAAGTGGGGAGGGGACCAAGAGATGGAGGAAAGAGATAAGAGGAATGGAGGTGAGAGAAAGTGAAAGTGGAAAGAACTGAGATGTGCTATGTAAATGGAGCAACGCCACATGATGAATGTTATATACTGAAAACATTTAAGGCCAAAGGTTTAGCTCAGTGGTTCCAGTGCCTGCCTTACAAGTGCAAGGTCCTGAGTTCAATCCCCATAACGACATACAATCTGGGCGTGGTGACTCACGCCCACCAGCAATCAATACCACACACCACAGGGCTGGGCATGGTGGCTCACACCTGTAATCCCAGCACTCAGGAGGCAGAGGCAGGAGGATTGCTGAGTTCCAGGCTTGCCTGGCTACATAGTGAGCTGAAGGCCAGCCTGAACTACAAAGCGAGACCCTGTCTCAAAAATAAATAAATAGATAAAATAATAAATAAATAAATAAATAAAATAAAACAGACATTTATAGCACAACATACCCAGAGAAACTTAATACGCTGTTTATGCCAATCTCTATATTTATAGCATAAAAGAAATCCCCAAGAAACTGACCCATTTGTTTAAAGATAAAATAGTTCTTTAGAGCTAGTAAATGTTTTGTCCTTGGAGGCATCATTGACAATGAATGAAGGAACTACTCTTTTGATTGCGATGATAAGAAATACTTTGCCTTTATTCAACAAATATTTATTCTATATATTCATCATATATAATTATGAGGTAGATTTTAAATGAATAATTGTTCAATAAATTATTTAGTCCTGATTTTATTATTTATTTATTTATTTATTTATTGTGGTATTGGGCATTGAACTCGGGTCCTTGTGCTTCCAAGGTAGGCACGGTGCCACTTGAGCTAAATCCCCAACCCCTTAGTCCCAGTTTTATTAATTTTGTGAGGAAAGGCACAAGATGCCAGAGATTATATATTGAGGGACCCAGATTAACAGATTGAGCCAAAAATAGCTTCACTGGAGAACACTTACTTAAGATAAGACCCAAAGCATAAATGCTAAATTAGTATTGACCCTATAAACACTTGTGTGTGTGTGGATCTTGGAAAGGTTGGATATAAAAGCCAAGATTTTGGTTAATATGAAATGTTAGGAAGGAATTATATGCCTCCCCTCCTTTCCATTCCTGACATTCTGTGTTCTCATGTAAATCACAGGCCTACCTGGAAGCCTGGAAACTAGATTTTACCCGCTCATTGACCAAGCCATTTGCTCTTTTTCTGCCATTGGGCAGCACTAGTAGGATATTAGCAAATGCGAGAAATCAGCTTTTTTTTTTTTTCCCCCTTGTAAAACCTTTCCTATCAGGAACAGAAGTAGTAGAAGGGTCTGGGCTCTGATAATTCATAGAAATTTTTAGCATTCTCTATAGAAAGGCATATACCTGCTTAATTCCAACAGAAACAGTCATGGTGCTTCCGGCTTGCTAAAGGAAATGGAGGCTAGAAGGTTCCTACCAGGGGGCGGGGAGACTTGCAGCTTCCTGATCACCATGTGCTCTCTCACTCACTGAAATGGTTCTTCAATTCTGGTTTTTTGCTTTTTTTCCTGGCTATACACTAATTCAGGATAGAAGAATGGCGTAACGGCCCAGCAAGGTGAAAAGGGGCCATATAGAGGAGATTCTTATGGGTCATGTTAAGTCTGTTGGACTCCACCCTAACAATACTGGGAAACCATTAAAAAATTCTCAGTAGAGAAATAGCATGATAAATTTTCCATTTTAAAAGGAGAAAATTATCATAGAATGAATTGGTTAAAATAAAATAATTTTAGGAGTTAAATTTATTAAAGGCAGGGAACAGTTGAGTGAATGAATTTGAGAAAGAAATGTAGCAGTGAGATCCAAAATTATAAAAGTGGAGAAATGAGTAAAATTGAAAAGGAATTTGTAGACCTCAGGAAATGGTTGGATTCAGGGCATATGAAGAAAATAGTCAAGAATGATTCTCTGGTTTCTAGCATGATCACTGGGCAAATGGCATTCCCTGAAATAGAAACAATTTTAGGGACAAATACTGTAAGTTTGAGTGTGCACTGCACAGTGGGACAGTAGAGCAGGTAGGCTGAATCCAGTTAAATATGTAAATACAGAGTTTGTGAGTCTATTCTAGGGAAAGAGCTTTACAAGGAATCAGGAAACCGATTGTATTTCAAGCCATGTAAATGTATGAGATTACTTCAGACAAGAGTGTATTGTGAGAAGATAAGGCATTGTCTGAGGGGTGTGAATATTTGAATGAGACATTTAAGGAACTGCCAAAAAAAAAAAAAAAGAGTGAGGAGTTGTCAAAGAAGATAAAAGGCAACTCAAAATGTGGTGATACAGAAACTGAAGGTTAAGCGTGAACCTGTAGTTGGAGGGGTTGATCAGCTAGTTTGGTTAATATGATTAAATGAGAATATTGGTACTCTCAGAAAAAGCAAGCAACAGGAAACAACAGTGGCTAATATAATCAGAACTCAACCTTAGAAGACAATTCACCAGTCTCTGGAAAGTATAAACGACATTGGGGCCCAACACTGAGAAACAATGCTCCAAATCACAAAGCAGTGATCATCGAGAGGATGCTATTGGGCACAATGGCACATGCTTGTCATGCCAATTACTTGGGAGACTGAGGCAAGAGAATCACAAGTTTATACTCACCCTGGCCAACATACCAAGATCCTATCTCTAAAATAAAATAAAGTAAAACAAAGTAAAAACAAAAAAATATTAGAGAAAACACTAGTGATGTGGTCACTGGACACTAGCTGACCCATGTGGTACTAAAAAGAAAACCTGAACTGTACATTAGATAGCACCTCTTATACAGCTGCCACTGCCACCTCTGTGACAGTGTCCCCTGCCCATCACCGTCTTCCAAGAGAGTGTCTTGAGTACCACGTACTCTCAGCCCAGTGCCTCTGATCTACTTAGTGTTATGGCACCGGCCAGACTGAAAATAATGATGAAAGATGAAGATTTGAGTAGAATAAACATAGGCAGATTTTTTCAAGGGATCTGTCTGTGAAAGAAGGAGAAATCTGAGGATGAATGACAACATGGTATGCCCAGACATTTTTGAGACTGGAAAGATTTAACAAACAGGAGAAGCTGGTGATATTAGAAAGTGAGATAATAAGCTAAAATTGAGAATTTTTCAGTGATAAGGCAAAAATCCCAAGGAACACAACCCTAACATTATTTTGGGGGGATACTAAATATAAAGGATAAGAGAATTTTAAATTTTAAATATGAGAAATAAAGAGGTTAAATTGTTGCTACTTGCAGCTAATATATTTGTAAATATGAAAATCCCAAGACCACTAATTAAAGCTAATTAAAATCAGAGAATTTAGTGACTGACTATAAATTTAAAGAATTTACTAGGCTTCATATATTGAATTGTTTGAAGGCATAATAAAGGACAAGATCCACTATGCAATAAAAATAATAAATAAATAAAAATAATGAGAAATATGTAAAGTCTACATGAAAAATAAAATTTTATAACAAGACTCATAAAATTGACAGAGAAAACCGTGAGTTTTTTCACAATAGTGGAGTAGGAAGTTTCTAGTGTATCAAGAAAGCCAGAGGACAACACAGTAAGACTTAACGAAACCTCACTACACAAAGTGTTATGTCACAAAACATGTTATGAAAGATGTCTCTGCTTTTCTAAATAGTTGAACATGCTCATATAAATCACATGCTAATTAAAGTTGCATTATGAGGTCAGCAAAACACTTTATGATGGTTTTCTGTTACATGATATTGTTACTCATACTTTTTTTTTTTTTTTTTCCTGAGACAGGGTCTCGCTTTGTAGTTCAGGCTGGCTCTGAGCTCACTATGTAGTCCAGGCAATCCTCGAACTCAGCAATCCTCCTGTCTCTGCCTCCCGAGTGCTGGGATTACAGGTGTGAGCCACCACGCCCGGCACTGTGGTATGTGGTGTGTGGTACTGATTGCTGGTAGGTGTGAGTCTCCATGCCCAGCACTGTATGTGGTTACCGGGGATCGAATTCAGGACCTTGCGCTTGTGGGGCAGGCACCAAAACTGCTGAGCTAATCCTTCGGCCCATCATACAGTCTTTTTTAAATTGAATTTTTGTTGGTATATTTTATATACATCTCACAATCACATATAACATTGGGGAATTTGTACCAATATATGACACAAGTCAATTCTCATTTTTACCCACATCCCTACCCACCCATACCTGTCCACCCCCTATATACATGCTCTTTTATTTTCATTCAGAATCATATTTATTCCTTCCCCTCATTACATTCCCACACCAAATTTCCTTTGGAAATTTCCCATTCTACAAAAACTGCCATACTTTCTAGAGCTCATTTACATATATAGGCGCTCATATCAACAAGAAGATCCGGTATTTGCCTATCTGTGATCTATTTATTTCACTTATTAGTGTATCTTCCAGGTGTATCCATTTGCACATACATGAATCAATCTTGTCATTCTTTATGGCAGAATAATACTCCATTTTATAAAAACAAAAACCACATCTTCTTTATCCAGTCTCCAGTTGATGGGCATTTGGGTTGTTTCTAAGATTGAGCTATCACAAATTAAGCTGCTGTGAACAAGGGTGTATATCTGTCTTTCCAATGTGAGTTTTTAAATTACTTTGGGTATATCCCTTGCAGGGGGATGGGAGGGTCAAATGGGACCCCTAGTCCTAGTTTTCTGAGAAATCTCCACACAGATCTCAACAATGGTTTCACAAGTCTACAATGCCACCAAAAAATGGAGAAGGGTTCCTTTCTCCCCACAGCCTCACCAGCATTTATTGTTGGTTGATTTTGTAATAGCAGCCATTCTTTGTGCAGTGAGATGAAATCTCAGTGTTGTTTTCATTTGCATCTCTCGAATGACCAGTGATGTTGAACATTTCTTCATATGCTTCTTAGCTGCTTTAACTTCTGCCTCTGAGAAGTGTCGTTTCATTTCAGATACTCATACATTCTTGGTAGGAGAATTATTTGGCAATATCTATTGAAATTACAGCTGCATTTGGCCTTTAAGCCTGTGATCCAACTAATGGTCATTTAACTGACAGATACATTTTTGCATATAAAATAATGTAAAAATTATTGACTGGAACATTCTTTATAAAAGCAGAAGTTTGGTGACACTTTAAATGTCCATCTATAAGGTGATGTTAAACTACAGGACCTTAATAGTTTATCCAGTTCTTAGAGAATGAGCTGAGACTTTAATAATTGATATTATCTCTTAATAATATCTTATTTTTTTATAAAAGAAAACCAGGATAGGTAAAAGTGTATGAAGTGCATATGGTTTTTTTATGAATCAAAAACCACATATTTTTATATATTTCTTCAAGTGCTCGAAGGATATTTCTGGTAGTACACATCTTTGAGAGAGGATTGGATCCAGGAAATGGAAAACTACATCATAATCCTTTTCTTAATTTTTGAGCTTCAACCATTTACTTATGTTGCTTACAGCAAACAATCGAAATGAGAACAGAAAACATAAATTTCCTAGAAATGCACAGAAGAATGGAATGCACAGAGTATGTGGAAAGATGGTATTAAACAATAAGGGAGGGCTGGAGATTTAGCTCACTGGTTCCAGTGCCTGGTTAGCAAGCGCAAGGTCCCTGGTTACTCACACCTGTAATCCCAGCACTCAAGAGACAGAGGCAGGAGAATTGGCGAGTTCAAGGCTTGCCTGGGGCTACATAGTGAGCTCAGGGCCAGCCTGAACTACAAAGCGAGACCCTGTCTCAATAAACAAACAAACAGAAAACAATAAGAAGAGACACTTCCTCCATTATTAAATGTCAGAAGGAAGAGAGGTAAGGAAGGTAGCTTCCATTCAGTCTAGAAGGATTAAAGGTTGAAGAAATAGTCCCCTCAAAGCCTTTTTTGCCCTCTTAGTAGTGTGAAAGTATAGAGATTGCGCATACAGTCTGAGAAAAGCAGTATATTCGAGTTATGTGAATACGAAGAGTGAGCTGACCAGAGCAACGCAGAACCGCAAGGCTGCTGGGAGTAGAGGTTAAACACGCATATCTGCTCATAGCTGATATTTCTTTGTCAACTCTTGGGATGAGGCAAGAAGGTTAATGGAAGTGAGATGTTTAACTTTACACTTTTCTTGTTAAGAGGAGGACCGAGAACAAGATGATCTCTGTGAGTGAAAGGACACCCTCAGAATGTGTGATTAAACTGCCATGAAATGCCATCCTGGTAGGGAAAACTACCGTTTTACTATTTGTCACCATCTGTCACCCAGAGACAAGAACAAATTCGCCAGAATTTGCTTACAAAGAATCAACTCAAATTCATTCTGATTTACTTAACTTCTCAAAAGTTCTGTTAGATCCTCACAAGATGTTCAAGGTCCATAAAACTATGAAAAATTTGTTAGCTTAGTATATATCTTTTTAAAATTATTATTCATATCTGTATCTGAGACTTTTCAAAAATACTTTAAAAAGAAGAGTATACTAAATTGAAATTTTAAATTTTCTATTATTTAAGTCACATGTGAAATTGTGTCCTGAACTATGCTGATTTATAACTATTGAAAGTTGAGTAGAAAGAATTGTGTATCTGCTGTTAACATATTAACTGTTTAAAAATTGAAATACAGCAAATAGCACATTATTAATTTTAATATTTTACCTTAAATACAGCACTTTGATCCTGCACACCAGAACCGCTTTTTAAAGACATTAATTTTTAAGATTAAAGATTAAGATTAAAATAAGTACAATTTCTCAGAGAGACAATTTTCAGACACAGCTAAGAACTTTCTGTTTTTTCTATCACATCTTCATTTTATTTATTAGTATATGTTTGCAGCTCAAATCATAGTGAGCCAATAAATGTTCATAACACATCTTTATTCCTTTACTTGACTTTCTTCCACTCTCTCCATCTCTTAGTCTCCTTCCAAAATATCTATCACGCAAAACTTAAATTCTATGTGAAAAGACAAAGTAGTTTATCCTTTTACAGACAGGATAGGTTCCCATTGAAAATGAAGCTAATATTCATTTCCTGAAATTCTGTTGCTGCAAATCTATTTAGGAAGTACTTTAAAAGGCCCTTACTTCCATACTGAGGCCTTTAGAGGTAGTTCCTTGTCAGTACAGGGCATTATTTCCCATGGAGATCTTTAAATGGCAATAATAAAAAGATTTTCTCTTCAGAGTTGTCATTGGAAAAGCTACTTTCCTTGTGTTAACTTTAGAGTAAGGACTTGATTGATAAGACTTTTATAATTAAGTTTTAGTTTTCTTAAAATAGATACTATTCAGCAATGGGCCAATAGTTTTATACATATTTATATGGAACTATATAAATAATATGTTGTCATAGTGGCAAACATTCTTTTGCTTTCCACAAGAATGTTGAATAGGCACCATACCATGAAGAATTATGAAAACAAGGCATTTTTACATTAAAATTACATAACTAAACATTAAACAACACTAAACATTCTTAAAATACAAGCTTTTTCACATCCTCAAGGCACTACAAAGGCAATAATATTTATAAATTTTAAAACAGAGTCTTGAGGGCCAGAGATTTAGCTCAGTGGTCCCAGTGCCTGCCTTGCAAGCGCAAGGTCCTGAGTTCGATCCCAGTGACTACATAGAATGCTGGGTGTGGTGACTCATGCCCACCAGCAATCAATGCCACATACCACAGTGCTGGGCTTGGTGGCTCACACCTATAATCCCAGCACTCGGGAGGCAGAGGCAGGAGGATTGCTGAGTTTGAGGCTTGCCTGGGCTATATAGTGAGCTCAGGGCCAGCCTGAACAACAAAGCGAGACCCTGTCTCAAAAAAAAAAAAACAGAGTCTTGAAAATTGAGTAATAATTTTATCTCTGACATAGTTTTTGAAGTACTTTTTGTATCAAAAATTCTCAAGTCCAAAAAGTTCAGCCCTGTACTATTTTATACACAAGGAAATTTAGGCTTCTAAGGGAGAGTATACTTCTTTTCTCCCTCACTTTTAGGCTTATGTTGGGGCCTCTGTATCAAAAGACAAATAAGGAAGTATATACATTTATTTAATATGAATTTTATATAACATAGGAATCTCATATGGAAATGAAAGCTCAAATAAATAGCTAAACCTGTGGTTTTTTTTTTTGGAGACAGGGTCTCGCTTTGTAGTTCAGGCTGGCCTTGAGCTCACTATGTAGCCCAGGCAAGCCTGGAACTCAAAAATCCTCCTGTCTCTGCCTCCCAAGTGCTGGGATTACAGGTGTGGGCCACCATGCCTGGCTACACCTGTGTATTTTTATGACTATATTTGATGAAAAGTGGATAGTTGTATAGAAGTATGATTGGAGAGAAAAGGTGAATAAACTAGGAAGAATTAAACAAGGCTCTTTTGCTCAGATTCTTTTCTGTGTCTGTGTCTTTTCTTCACAGGTAAGGATTTTCCTTTCCTCTATGTATGGGAGAATGTGTCTCTTTTATTTTCTTTTTTCTTTTCTTTTCTTCTCTCTCTTTCTTTCTTTATATCTCTCTTTCTTTCTCTTGGTCCCTCTGTCTTTTGCTCTCTATCTCTCATACAAAGGTCCGGTGACCTGTCTAAGATGAAGGCCTGAGAATCTTTTATGTCCCACTTCAAGGGAAAAAGATAAGAGAAAATTAGAGGCATTTCAAGCTTCTACTGTGTTCCCAGATGCCAAAGGGCCACATCTGGGGTAGCATATCCTGAAAGTCATGATTTGCAAATTCTTGCCTTACTCAGGAGCTTCTCTTTATTTGGCTACTTTCATGGTATAAACTTGTTTGTGAGATTGAATCTTGCTTGAATCAAGTTTGCTTCTTCGGATGCTAATCACAAAGTATCTGAAAACCGTGCTAAAAGTTAAGCCTTATCTACCCTTTTGCACTGAGGTGAGATCCTAAACTGAGTCTCCAAGGAAAGCTAGGATGAAACTTGTCGCTGCTTCCTTGGATTCTCTGAAGTGATGTGCCATGAAGCATGACTGTTCATCTGACACTCAGTGTGTGACACATTAATCTGTCACTTTGCTTGGGTCAGAGTTCTCTGACTCGCAGTCTGGGCTCAAACTGATACAACAACAGAAGCAGAGGGTTTCTTAGAAGACCACATTTTGAAGCTTAGTTTCTCTCTGAATTGTTTCTTTCCTTAAAATAGGAATAATACTTATATCAAAGATTTCTTTGGAAAATCAAGTAGAATATATTCAGAGTTTAATAGAAAAATCTGGTATCTTATAAAATATAATTAGAATTATAATTCTAGGGATATTGTCCAGAATTTTCTTTGATTATTTTTCAGATATAGGCATTATTATTCTCTCTGAGATCTCCCATATATTTTGTAATATATATATAGTAGTATATATTGTAAAAATGACAATAGAAGTTATAAATGTTAACAGGTAGTTCAATAATTTCATTAGAGGCTGGCCCAGTGTTGGCCTCCTTCAGGTAGACAATATCTCTTGGTTTTATAATAGAGTTCTAAAACTTAAGTAAGATAATTTCTAGAAAAATTATTCCTTCATGCTTTTATAGTTTGTTTCCCTTTTACACTGCTTTTAATAATAAGAAAGTTCTAATGAATAAAAGTTTCAGTCTGTCTACCATGTTACTCAGATTTTTTTTCTCATTCAGTTTAGAATTTTAAATTTCTTTCATACATATATAAAGGAAGGTGTATCTGGATTACTGCTTTCATATATATTCTGCTACTTTAGTAAACTCCATTTCTATGAAATAATAAGGAATTTTATTTGGGGGGGCCTTCTCTCATTGCTAGAAAAGTACAAGTTTACTCGATGGAATTGGTTTCAATCCTAGAAAAATGAGTATCCTTACACTCAAAAAATTATTAGCACTTTTCCATTATATTTACTTTGCAGATTTGTAGAAATTCTCAGAGATATTTTTGTACCAGAAGATTTAGGAGAATAATCTGTGCAGAATACCTAGAATCATCCTCAATTGTTTTTCAGATATTCATATGTGTTATTCCATCTGAGATGTTTTCCTAACCCTCTACTATGAAATGTATAATCCTGTTATTTCTTCATATAGTAAATGTTCGCTTGTATCTCACTCATAAGAATGTGAGATTCATTATAACACTGTATTTTGACTACTCTCCTACATATTATCCATTTAGTTAGTACACACATGCATACAATGAATATTTGTTAAAAGACAAAAATGATGAAAGGGAAGAACTGTTAATGCTGTTAATGTATACACTTCCTATTTACTCACATATTTTCTCCTTCTATAAAGTAAGTAGTAAAAAAGAAAAAGTGAGAACAAAAGAGAGCAATTTGAAAAATATTCTGGCCCTGAGGTTTTCATTTATTTTCAGGTTTCAGGCCAGAAACCTGAAAGTCTGGTAAGATGAAGCAGGCTAAGACAGTTCTTGAAAATCCAGTTTACTTGTCCAGTGTTTGTTGGAGTAATAAAAATACCATTTCGCTTAGGTGGGCAAAAGTCAAAGATGGAAAAGATAAAGAAGAGAAAGCAGTAAGAAGCATATGGGAAGCAGGTGGAGGGCGAGCACTGGCTAATTCTGCCCTCCCCTGCCTTTCCTGGCGATCAGAAGATCAGACAGGTATTGCTTTCATTCTCTCTGCTGGGCTTCTTTTGTCTGCCCTGGTGAGAACAGGAACACATTATACCTCACACAAAGTGTTCCCCAAAGAAATGCGAAACTGCTATGACACTGATTGATGCTTTTGAAGCTCCCAACCATCCTGTCCCAGAAGTTTTAGTTAATATCTATCTTGAAAAAAATATATATATATTGGTGTAGTGAAGTGACATTTTTTCCCTTAAAGTGCATGTGTTTTGCGTGTATGTTAACCATTGTGGAATAAATAGAATTAACAATATTTTTGTAAATTTGCTTTCTAGTAATATAAATCATGTCTAAATTAATATTCTTTCTAAAATAAATAATTTCAGATATGTTAATCATTGATGGATTCATGTTTCAATAATGGTTTTCAAATATTTAAGAATTACCTCCAATTTTTTTATAGGATATTGGATCTTGCTGTTCCACTACTGAAATATAATACTTGGTATTTGAAGCAAACTTTTATTTGTAAGAATTCCTGCCTTGTTTTTTGTTTCGCGGATAATTAGGAAACTACGTGTATCCAAAGGCCTTTTCACAAGGCAGGACACCCACCATGACCTATTGTGCCACTGATTTCTGCAATTCAGTGAGGTACATAGAGAAGTTACAGGTAGCTGGCCTACTAGCCACAAAGCAGTAATTCAGCTAGTACTGGATATTTGTTTTTGTTTTTTTTTTTCAAAACTCAAAGTATATTGCAAAGAAGTTTCCCTTGTATGATGAGGAATATAAGCCAGGAGGTTGAGGAAGGTACAAAAGAAACAGTAATTTACCAGACTTCCCAAAGCCTACTTACCCCAGACCTGCCCAGGCAGAAAAAAGATAGATTTCATCATCCCAATTGAGAGGTAAAATGAGATGTAAAAATAGCCATGAAGACGGTCTTTCATTTGTACAAAAACAAATAAACAAACAAAAACCAACAAAAACTATAGTCTCCCCAAATAGAAACAATGGCTCTAAAAGCACGTAAAACTTCAAGACAGAGTATGCAGGCCAGTATTTACAGCCTGTTCACTGAAATCCCCCTGGGGAAGTAGTTGGGAGAGGGGAGGAAAATCTAGGCACATTAGCTTGCAGAGCATGAGACCTCAGGACAGCTACGTGAAGCCTGGAGGAGATTCCCCCTAACTTTCAATGGTACACTGGATCCTGTATATTCTGCTTACTTATTTACTTTATAGCTAAGAGGGAGTGGAAAAAAAAAACCAAAAGCCAGATACTAGCTCCTCTTTCTCTCATACACAGTACCACATAACCACATGTATTTACTGACTGATAATAAAATCTTAGAATCGAAGGGCCTGTAGGGACTTTCCAGTTTCAATATGTTTGCTTTTTGTTGGCATAGGCCAAGGGCACACAGAGCTGAATCAGCTGACCCACGGTGACATGATGTAAAAGGAAAGTGCTGTGCAATTCAGGATTGAAGGGGTGAAGTCTGGGATTTATTGGCAAAGAGTCTGAGACAATCAACCAGCTCTTTGAGCCTTAGTTTCTACATTTCAAAATGAAGAGTTTGCATTATAACAGTGGATCTCTAAGAGGGTTGGATGAGTACAACCAAACTTCACTTCTGAGATTTACTGGAGAAGAATAAGTTAACTCCTTGAAGTTCTAATGCTAGAATATTCTACACTCATAGAATTACAAAGCCGGGATCTACTTTCTTATTTCAAAAACTTAATAAAAATCCTTTATTTCAGAAACTTAATAAAGAGGAACACAAGGAGAACTCTGGGAGTGTTAGTAGAGAATAAACATGAATGACAAATCAATCTCTTATTTAGCCACGTGACAATGTGATTATCTTACTCTAAAAGGTGAATCTGGATTGATTTAACTACTCTAACCATAATGAACCAAGTGGACCATCATGTAATCAATGTAGCTTTAGAAATTCATATTTATTTCCCATGGAGTTGAGATTGATGATGACATGGCTTGTTTTGATAGGCTGTATATATGTTGTCCAAACTTTAATCATAGAATCAGTGAGTGCATAACACAATATATTATCTAGTGTAATGGCCTTGTTGAGAATAAAGAACTGTCTCCCAGAAAATGCCAATGACTATCAAGTCAGATTTCAGCAGAAAAATTCTAAAAAGCAATATATCATTTCTAGCAGTTTCCCCTAAATTTAATTTTTGTTTTTACTGATTTGAATTGCTTTTTAAGTCTTATTTTTTGAGATGAAAATGTAATATTCACTCTTGTTCTGGATTGACATTTAGTTATTTGTGCCTTTCTAAGAATGTACTTACAATAGAAGTTCAATAAAGGAATAAATTGGTGATTTTCCCAAATAGATTATTAATAAATTTTTTGTAGCCTCAAATAGATTACTAGTAGATTTCTCTACCAATTTTAAAAATAATAAAAATAATAAGTTATTTTGGAGAAATTTTATATTTTCACAAATTCTTACCAGAAAAAGAATAGTTTCCATCATTCTCCAATTTTCTCTTGTTAACATCTTGGATGTGTACTACAGTTGGTACAGTTGAAGAGCCAATATTTAAAGTTCATAGTTTATGTTAGGGTTCACTCTTTGTGTTGTTCAGTCCATGGTTTTTTACATGTAAAATCATGATTTTTTTCTGTTGTTGTTGCAGATACAGTAGGCTGATTAAGCTAAATAAGCTGACATTGTAGCAGTGAGAGTTATCTTTTGTGAGATTGACAATTTACAAAGCTTTTTCACTGCCTACTAGACACTGTGAGTTGTATATTTCATTTTATCCACTATGTTTAACACTCAAACTTATTGTCTTCTCCTAGAAGAAAGATCCGCTCTCCCTCTAGTTCTGTCAGTGGTATAAGCTTGCCATGAGTCAGAGTAGTGCCTGTTTTTCTTCTAGGGGCACCACAGTGCAATTATTGTCTATGTGATTATGAGTGTTATTAAGTTCATCAGTTGGGTTTGCCTTTACCTATCTGTTGCAATCACAAAACAATAAACTTTTAGTGGTATTTACATCAAATTAAGACCCAGATGTTGATCTTGACCTTGATATTAACTAGACATGAAACATCAAATATAATATTTTACCACTCTGAGTTTGTTTCTTATAAAAAGAGGGGACATGTGTTCAGGTCCTTTCCAGTTCTAATGTAGTAATTTTTATTCTCTTTCCTGTTTTGGTGACTTCCTTTTTTTTTTTTTTTTTTTTTTGCTTTCTTTCCATATTGCATCCATCAGCCATCCAGGTAGATGTATATCACATTTATGTTAGCATAACCAAATGTGGATTAATTTCTCTGATAACAGGTTCTTCCCTACAAATTATCACATATAATACACATTCATCTCCTTGAAAAACTAGTGTTTTTAAAAAAATCACTCTATACTTGTACACAAAATATTGATTACTTTCCTATTACCTGTTCTACAAAACATCAAATATTATGTCATTTTAGTTTTCCTACGTCAAAAGTTACAAACTTGTAGTCCAAGCAGACATGGAAAAGTGCTAAGTCTTGTAGTTAATCAGAGGATACATTTAAAGTAAAAAAGATTGCTGAAACTTGGCTTTCTCAGATGACTTGTATGTAAGAAAGCAGGTTCAATCATACTAGCCAGATTTTTCAGTAGTTGAAGAGAGGGCTGGAGATTTAGCTCAGTGGTTCTGGCACCTGCCTCACAAGCACAAGGACTTGAGTTTGATCCCGGTAACCACATGCAACAATGCTGGGCGTGGTGACTCACGTCCACCAGCAATCAATACCACAGGTATTACAGGCTCATGCTTGTAATCCTAGCACTCAGGAGACAGAGGCGGGAGGATTGCTGAGTTCCAGGCTTGCCTGGGCCACATAGTGAGCTCAGGGCCAGCCTGAACTACAAAGCAAAATCCTGTCTCAAAAAAAAAAAAAAGTTGAAGAGAAAGGAAATTTAAATTCTTTGTAAAACATCTCAATACTTGAATGTGGACAACTAAATCATCCTTTGCTAACTTGGCTTCAATCTTAGTAAAATCTCACCTGTTCTTATCATCCCATAATTCTTATATTTAAATTCTAGTCATCTTGTTCTATCAATTGATAATGGGTTTGTGTTAGTTTGTTTTAGGTTATCACCTTCCCTTATCTCTTTCATCCTTCCTAATCCACATGTCTACTTTCTAACCCTCTTCCTTTTTCATAGTGGAGTTTAGTGATAAAATAGCAGATATTCAATATCCATAGTGGGTATATGAAAATATACCTTGTGAGGAAATGCAATACTTTTTTCCAGAACTTCTTAGAGTTTCCCACAGACTAACTAGATGGAGTACAATCTTATCTCTGAGTAGAACCTTATTGTCAATTTTCTCTGATTAAAACCTGATGTTGTGTTAGAAGTAAGTGTGAACTATGGTTAAGACAAGCGGCTGGGGTCCACCACCAGGAAAATTACAATTAGTACTCACATTTCACACTGTGAAACAGATTTAAGTGCTGACTATAGTGGTCTTTGTAAGGTGAAATTAGTATAAAACATCAATAGAAAGTGCATTATTTTAGGGTTTCACACTAAGATGTGATGATCAATGATGAGTTACAGCTTTTCATATACAACAGTGTTGGAATAACTCCAAATGTACATATATGAAGCTATGAAATCCCCACAAAAGAGGATACAACAAGCTACCTGTTAACCTAATAGTTTGTATCACTAATACAGTAAAATATTCCATATATATTAATTTTTCATTTCTGTGACTTGCATGGTGCTTGCACATTCATTATCGGCTTATATATCACTCAGTGTAACTTTAGATAGTTGGAAAAGTAGATATAATTTCTTCTTTAAAAGTGAAAGTGTGGAACCTGATAAAGTGAGGCACTGAAGTTACATGGTTAGTGTTTAGGCCCAGATCTTAATCCGGGGTCAACTTCACAGGTTGTGACCCAGGGAGCTGCATTAGGCTCCGTGTATAAAAGGACTTTGTATTTGGTTAAGTGCTCTATTGCAAACATTTTGAAATCTCGATAATTTATTAACAAAGGGCCCGATGTTTGCATTTTGTGCTGTGCCCTGCAAATTGTGTAGCCTGCCTAATCTCAAACCAAAAATCCTTTTCTCATGTAATATGTACTTTTCTTTCACTCTCTTAAGAATTTTTAAGATGCTTATTCTTCATATTTGAATTCAAACTAGTCTCTGACATGTTTAGTACATTACCTTCAAGTTTATTCACAGACATTCATCTGTTGTCTGTACAAGATACAAAGAAATCACTTCAAAATTCTGGTGAAAATAATTTTCCTCTCTAGAATTCTATACTTAGCTAAAGAATGAAGTATGAGAGTAGAGAGAAAGAAAATATCTTCACTCATCAGAGTCAGCTTTTTTTTTTTTTGGCCCAGAAATACAAGGGTGTAACATCAGGGAAGAGAAAGAAATGAAATCTGGGAGAAAGTACAAAAAAGGTAATTGCACAGGAAGTCCTAAAAGCACTTCCAGGTCAACTACAGAGCAGGCCTGGATAATGGCAACAGGCCTGGATAGTGGCAGTCCCACATAAAACAGACCACTGAAAAGGAATGTTTCTGCAGCTGGAGTGGGAGAGGATTCATTTAATAAATACTTGATATGATAGACTTAAGCAAAATAAATTTAAGAAGTTTAAGATGAAAAAACAATCGAAAAAAATAAAATAATTATGGGGTACAGAAACAAAACCCCAAGACTAAGTAAAAAACAGATGTATGTTTAGTATAGCTAGTAAATAGTGTAGTACTGTGTTCAAGATGTAGGAAGAATTTCAGTGTGATTCAACCAACAGATTCTTTGAGTGAAATGGAAGAATGTAATCACCATAATAGGTGGCTTGTTAGTCTTGTTCATCAGTATTTCTCTAGCACCCACTCAATGTCTAGTCCATAGTAAGTGCTCACCAAATGTGTTTAATATGTGATTGAGCCTTTTTTTGAAAAAATCATATACATGCTAACATAGCTTGTCGTATGATGTAGGAAAATGTGAGTTTCTGATAGATAGTAGTAACCCCAGAAGGAAGACTATCTGGAAGTACTGGAGTCACTCACTCCAGAGCCTGTTGAAGAACTTCCTGTGATTTCATTTGGAAAGTAAAAATCAGTTATAGGAATCAGTTTATAGATTTTCAATAAATCTTTGCACATGTAGCATGCATTGTTGGTGTCATGCCCATATTCCCATAGGCTTTTATTAGAGTCTGTTATACTGTTGAGCTTCCAGCAGCTTTATGGTAGAAGGTTTATCTGGCTGGCAGAGTCAGGGTTGGGTTCATTAGAGTATTACCAGTGTTGGTACAGCAGAAGGTACTATCCTACACTGGGAGCTTACGTCTCTGAAATTGCTGCACTGAAATCCTTAATGTTTACCTTTGAATCTACATTCTGTAAGTGAAGTCTAATAGTAAAATAAAACATGTTCTGGTTGCTTGGAAAGTCTATTTACATGCACACCTAATCCTGCTGCCCCTGTACCTTTCTGCTACCCTGATTCATTGATTTCTGCCACTTGCTATCTTTAGAGAGGCCCTGGGCTCAAGAAGAGATAAGAATCAAGGATAGGCACGTGTATGTAGCACAACCCATTTGTTAGTCATGGGACAGGAAGAGCAGAGACCAATCAATTGTGTACAGGAACAAGCTGCTCTTGCCTGTGAGTATCACCATGCCAGAGAGAATGTGACAAACACAATGCTGTAGTGGGGAGAGGAAAATGTAAAAAGCCTACTTCCACAGGATATCATATTTTCATTTTGAATTTGCTCTGAGCTCCACAGTGGATTGTGGGTAGAAGAACATTTTACATAGGCGTGGTTGACTATCGAGAGAATCAATCCCTGTACTTCTCACCGTGCACTTAAGACTGTAGGGACAGTGAGATGCTTGAGCCTGCTGCTCTAAAGCATTGCCAGTCCTTTTCAGCAGATTCATGCCCTTTCACCCTCGCTGATAATGTTCTTGTGATGTGCTTTTTAATGCCAGCCTTCCTTTCCTTCCTACTTCTTCACTTCCCTGCTGTGTCCATCCCCCCAGTAAACCCTGAGTCTTGAATCCTTGCTTTGGAGTCTGTTTCTAGAGAAAGCCAAAGGAAGAGAGATCCATAAGCCAACGTGCAAAGGTATTTCTGATATCTGTGACTGTTTGGGAAACATCTCAGGTAGAGTGAGGTTTTCTAGTAAGTAGACAGGGTGTGTGAGCAAACTTCACTTCCCCTCTGTTTATTTTTTGCTCTGATTTGGAGGAGCAGGTTTCGGGGATCCAATGGTTCCTTTCACTCTGTAATTCTATAAATCTCTGTTCTCTCTGAAAGAAAGGAAAGTTGCTCTATACTGATTATCACGAAAATGTATCATGGATAATGAGAGATCATTTTCTATGAATTTCTGAGTAGTGGTATGGAATTTTTTTTTTTTTTTTGCTTTTTGGAGACAGGGTCTCGCTTTGTAGTTCAGGCTGGCCCTGAGCTCACTATGGTGCCCAGGCAAGCCGCCGCGAACTCAGCAATCCTCCCGTCTCTGCCTCCCGAGTGCTGGGATTACAGGCGTGAGCCACCAAGCCCAGCATTATATGTGGTTACCGGGGATTGAACTCAGGTCCTTGCGCTTGCAAGGCAGGCACTGGAACCACTGAGCTAACCCTCCGGCCCCTGGAATTTTTTTACATATGATCCTTAAATGATCCTTAAATTACAAAGGAATCAATTTCAGACCAGTCAAAATTATGATTTTATATATTCTTTTCCCAGATTTGAGTAAAAAATATGAATGGTAGAAACCTAATGAAGGAGGTAAGGGACTATGGGATTTTTAAAAAGGCTGAACTTTCTTTTGTATTTAAATATTTACTTTTGAAATTCTTTGTACTGTGAAACTTGATTTCACTGTCATCACTCTCCCCCATTCTGTGGTCACTGCTTCTTCTGTTTTCACAAGAAGAAGAAAAAGATGAAAACAATGTTGTCTTCCTCTAGGTTATATTTTTCATTTTGAGAATTGCCTTGGAAAAAAAGTAAGATACTAAAAATTCAAAATTAATTTCTACCTGATCCATCTTCCCTGATGTTTCATACTTTGTCAGATAAAATTTGTTTCAGTTCCTGATGCAAAAAGATCTCCTTTCTTATCATGTTTCATCCCTAAGAAGTACAAGAGGGGTAAAACCAAGCTAGGACCATTCAGGAAATTCTAGGTCATCCCCTAACACAAATACTTGATGTAAATATCAACCCTTCCACAGTTAACACTGACTAATTAGGCTGTTCATTTTCATTTCACCACTCTACGTGTCCCTCTGGTTCTTAGAGCCTTTTGTTTATCTTTTTATGAGCACTCTATAGCACAGACTGGCCTTATAGTCCCTGTGATCCTCCTGCCTCAGCCTTCTGAGTGCTGGAATTGTAGATATGTGGCATCATGCCCAGTTGGGTCCCTCACTTCTAACTATCATCTCAATTTATGCCATTGTCATGTCCCACTTTCTTGTCTATTTTCCTACATACGAACCACTGCTTTTCCATTTTACTGTGAAAGTATCATCAACTCAATATTTTTTTTCATTCTGGTAGCAATTTTTGAAACAGCTGTCACGGAACTCTGTTGGCATTATCACCTTAATTATATTCATATTTTTCTTCCATGCTTTATCGGAAAATCTCATAGCACATTGAACTGGATGTATATTTAGATTTCATGTGTTTAAACTTTGAATTTACCGCACTACTTGTGTAATTTTTGAACAGGTAACTTGATATTTCGGAAACTCACTTCCATTACGTGGAGCATGAAAGTGAGATAGACTTGAATAAATTATATATTTTTAAAAGCTCGCAACAAGTTCTGGTACAGAGTAGATGTTCAGTAAGTGTTACTGAAATTTTTGTATTACAATGTTCTTCTCTTTCACTTTTTGCTTGTTTGTCCATTTTGTTTTGTTGATACTGGAAATGAAACCCAGGGTCCAAACACTTAGCTGTGTTCCTCTCACTTTGTATTATTTATTTATTTATTTATTTATTTATTTATTTATTTATTTATTTTTAAATTGAATTCTTTATTGGTACAATTTATATACATCTCACAATCATGTATAACATTGGGGAATTTGTACCAGTATATGACACAAGTTAATTCTCAGTTTTACCCACCCATGCCTCCCCACCCCCTTTATACATGCTTTTTTATTTTTGTTCTGTATCATATTTATTCCTTCCCCTCATTACATTCCCACACCAAATTTCCTATGGAGATTTCCCACTCTATAAAAGCTGTCATACTTTCTAGACCTCATTACTCTGCCATAAAGAATGACAAGATTGATCCATTTAGGCACAAATGGAGACACCTGGAGTATATACTAATAAGTGAAATCAATAGATCACAGATAGGCAAATTCCAGATCTTCTCTTTGACATGAACACCTGTAGATGCAAATGAGCTCTGTATTATTTATTTTGAGACAAGGTCTTGCTAAGTCACTAAATGGATCAGGCTGGACTCAAAATTGCATTCTTTTTGCCTCAGCCTTCCAAAGTGCTGAAATTATAGGCATGTGCCACAGCATCCAGCTCTTTCTTTTTAAATACAGTCTAATAATAGACAGGGACATAAGCTAAACTCAAGTTATTTAACTTTTTAATCCTTTATATATCATCAGAGTACCTTTTGTTATATATAAAGTATATATTGTGTATATTTTTTCTCCTTCATTTTGATGATCTTTAGGAAGTATAAAATGCTAATTCTTTTGATTCCAACAATACATAGAGTTTTAAAAGGCAAAGCAGACTATAATAGAATGTCACAGTGGTAGTTCCTAAGGTTCAGTTTTCTATGTCTCCTTGTCATTTGATGTCAAATAGAAGTCATAAGTATAGGCACCTTAAAATGTTTCATTAGAGAATTGACTGTGTCATATATTGGTACAAATTCCCCAGTGTAATCTGTGAGTGTGAGATGTATGCAAAGTGTACCAATAAAGAATGCAATTTAAAAAAAATGTTTCATTAGAAAAGCTGGCTTCCACATTGACTAAATCTTTCATTTTAATACCAGAAATCTCTTTCTACAGATTAGCTAAAAAAAATCTTAAAACATTTCCATAGGTAAAACAAGATTTAAAATTAAAACACATGGACTAGGGCTAGGGATTTAGCTCAAGTTGCACTGGCCTACCTTGGAAGCACAAGGGCCCAAGTTCAATCTTTGATACTGCAAAATAAAAAAATGAAAAATAAAAAATAAGTAAATAAAATAATAAAATAATACACATGGACTAAAATGCACATAGGCTAGTTTAAGAAATAAGGGCTTCAAATGAATTTATCAAAGTCAACTTAAGAGATCACAGTGCAGTAAGCCTGCTGCCAACTTATTAGCTGGTATGGAGTTCCAAACTTTGAAAATGTTTTTTAAAAATTATTTTTACACAAAAGTAATATATGAACATGAGTATAAAAATAGTACTGGAAGGCCGGGTGTGGTGGCTCATGCTTGTAATCCCAGCACTCAGAAGGCAGAGGCAGGAGGATTGCTGAGTTCGAGGCTTGCCTGGGCTGCATAGCGAGCTCAGGGCCAGCCTGAACTACAAAGTGAGACCCTGTCTCAAAAAAAAAAAAATAGTACTGGAAGAATTATATTAGTAATTTCTTACTCCATATCACTCCAACCTTACATATGTTCTTTAGATAAGCTATTTTTAAATAAATGTTTCTATATTTATGAGTAACATATTTATAATGCTGTTCTTGATTTACCAATGTTAGAAATTATTTATTGTCCTTCTCTGCTAAATGAAGATTTGGCTTTACCAAAATAGCCACTATTATTAAATAATTAACATTGCTCATAACATTTTAGCTTACATAAATTTCCACTATAGAGTCAAGTACTTGAAAGCCAAATACATGCAAAAAAAAGAAAAAATGATATCTTCATTTCATGTCAGTTATACCACTTAAGAGTTATTCATAAAAATGCAATGACTGCATTATCCTACTTTTTGAATCAATCAGGAATCTCTGAAAGGCTATGATTTCAGTGGAAAATCTTTTGGGTTAATTATAGATTTTTATAGAAGTACAATACTTCTATTCCTTTCCTCAATGACATACTTTCATCATCCAGAATGAACAATAACCAATTGCTAATAGTATACTGTCATTGCTAATTGTCATATGGTTGTTCTAAATAACCACTTCATAATATGTACTCTCACACATAATGCACACATAATGGGTTCACTTATTTTTCTGTTAGAGCGAATTAACATGAGAACTTAGTCTTGGGTTTGTGACTCCACCAGTCATAATTCTAAAGTTGCTTCTAAATATTTATATAATTCTTTTTAGTGCTCCTTTTAGTGTGTGGAAATAGCACTACAGAAATGCCTCCCTCTTTCCTTCTGTCTCTTTTTTATCCTGTCAGCACTGTGATGATTTTAAGAAATAACTTATCCACACCAACAAGACTTTCAGAACTGTGAAAGAAAAATGATATTATGAAACAAAATCATTCTCACTTTGCTCTTGAAAATGGTCACCACTTCTTATCTCTGAAGTACATATAGGCTGATGGCTGAAATGGCGTGAATTACTGAAAAAAATAGCAGCATGCATCACAAAGCCCAAATGCATCTTTTCTAGTATGTAAATAATCATAAATTTTTAGTAATGCTTGATGCTCTGTAGCCAGAGATGATGAGTTTGTATCCCTAGATAGGATGTGAAAACCCTCTTACCTCTCTTTCACCATTTACAGTGATTAAAATACCATTTGTAGAATGCGTTATGCCTACGGTCCACATGGAGTTGTAACATATCTTAGACCATACTTCTTTCAAATGAGGCTGTTGTGTATGTTATTGTTCTAAAAGGTAGCAAATAGCTTAGCTAAGAAATACTATAGCACCCATGCATCTATACTGATAAAAACATATGGAACATTTTAAATAATTTTAAATTTTATTTTGTATCATTCTAGAACATTTCTTTTAATTTTATAATATAGAAAAGTAATCCTGAACATTCGACTGGTGAAAAATGGCAATAGTGGAAACAATTTCCTGTTTCATTTATAAAATGTCTGAAGCCATTGAAACATGTAAGAAACTTACATGAAGTACGAATGAAATAAATTTTAAATGAAGTGCCACAATGTACCTATTTCACATTGGCCTTAGTAATCTGTTTCCTGGTTATCTATGATTCTAACTTCTCTAACTACTCTCTGCCAGCTCTGCCTGATCAACTAACCTGATGTTCATAACAATGGATCTCTCACTTCATTTTCCGTTCCCTTCCCTACCTTAACCTTTATTTTAAAGTTCTTTTTCATACCTGCTATTGGACCATTTCCAGTGCCCTGCAGACTTTCTCACAGTTAGTTCTGAAGAGTCCTCTGGGATATTTTATTGTCACTCTCAAGTTGTATCAATTATTATTAAATGATACCTTTCACTCATCTCTGCTTTGCTCTCTCCAACTCTGACTTGCATGTAGGAATGTTTGAAGCTGACAGACGTGTTGTACTAGGGCCACATGAAAATGTCCCATGACAACTGTCTGTCTTCCTCGTATGTCCTGTTCATCTCTTAAACAGATAAACTGCTATAATAGGCATGACTCCCACTCTTTCTGTGCATTACTCTGCCTTGTCAGTTATTTCCTGTTCTTACTGTTTTCCTTCAACTAATGTGACAGAATCTTTTAAGTCAAAGTTTCCACGAATAATAAAGTACATTTTCTTGTTCTTGCTGTAAGTATATTTTCCGTTGAGTTTCATTCTTTCACTTTCAAGCCTGAGCCACCGTTGATTCTCTCCCTTTTCCTCCCCTGTGTACCTAACCGTAAGTGAACCTTCTTGACATTAACTTTAAACATTTCCAACGTGGTTGGATTTCAGACCATATAACCTTGCCACCTCAGCTTGCCTGAGTCTCACTGGGTATTATAATAGGTTGCTAACTAATGTCTTTGCTTCCAACTTTGCCACTAATACTGCAGCAGAGTGATTATTTAAAAACTACGTCACATTTCTGGTCTGAACCCTTCAGAGTTTTCTGTGTCACTCAGAATGAACTCCCCACAATGTACCTATTTCACAGTGGCTTCGGTTATGTTTCCTGGTTGTCTACGACTTCAACTTCTCTAACTACTCTCTGCCAACTCAGCCTTACCAACTAACCCGAAGTTCATCAAAATGGTTCTCTCACTTCATTTTCTGCTGACCTCACCTACTCTAACCTAACCCAACCTAATCCATAAACCATGGTGACCTAATTTAATCTAACTACCTTTTCATGTTCATTGTGTTCAATTCACTTTCTATGTTCTTACTTGCTTTTATTTTTCATCCCAGCACTTTTTTTTTGCTGCATGACATATTAAATCTTTATTTGATATGTGTGTATGGTTTATTACTCCAAATAGAATGTCATTTCCTTGAAGGTATCAGTGGAGTTTGCTTTGTTCATTTTGTACACCTATGACCTAGAACATAATAGATTATCAATAAACAAGCTGAGGCATTCAGTGAATCTGTTACCCTTGCTAAAGCAAAGAGTGGTTACTAGGGTGGCACTTGGATCTGGATCTCTGGCTAAATATTACAATAATAGCACTGCATCCTACTATCTGCCAGCTGCTTTCCAACTAATAATACTAGCAATAGTCATAGAGACATACATATCTGATACTGAATGAATACCTTAAAATATCTGGCTACCTTTTAGGGAAAGGCTGGGTGTATATCTGAGAAGCTGTAATGATAGTATGTTAGGATATGTGATATTCAATTTGTTTCGTAATGCAATTCATATTTCTCTGTTAATTTTAATTCAATAATTAAAAGAATCTAATAAGAATTTCAAGGTTAAAATACCAAGAATGTACACTTTTGATGAATTTATTTTAAGAAAATTTTTATATTAAGAATTTTTATATTAAGAATTTATATTAAGAAAATTTAGGGCCGGAGGGTTAGCTCAGTGATTCCAGTGCCCGCCTCGCAAGCGCAAGGTCCTGGGTTTGATCCCCGGTAACCACATATAATGCTGGGCATGGAGACGCACCCACCAACAATCAACACTGCATACCACAATGCCGGACGTGGTGGCTCACACCTGTAATCCCAGCACTCGGGAGGCAGAGGCAGGAGGATTGCTGAGTTCAAGGCTTGCCTGGGCACCATAGTGAGCTCAGGGCCAGCCTGAACTACAAAGCAAGACCCTGTCTCAAAAAGCAAAAAAAAAAAAAAAAAAGAAAAGAAAAGAAAATTTATTTTAGGCCTGAAAGAGTTCTTTTTTAGATGAACAGTGAATAGAGGAAAACCAAATAGATTTTCCTTCTATTATACTCTTGAAATATTCTCTACTTCACCCTTGTCACCAAATGTTTCCCACATCAACAAATTCTCTAATACTAGCTGTATGTAGTACAATTCAGTCCAATTCTGAACTTCCCAGAGTTAGCGTAAACCTCACATAAAGGCCCAGTATAGTCCCACGAAACTGCCCACACTTCAGATTTCAGTCACAAATAATGAATTCCTAAGTTACTCACAACTTCTGTTATCTTGGCTACAAATAGGAGGTTCTCACAGGTGTGATTAGTTGTAAGAATGACTCACAAAGTGCAGAGAAATATTTTTCATACTTTATTAC
Organism: Thryonomys swinderianus; assembly: GCA_004025085.1. Taxonomy (NCBI): domain Eukaryota; kingdom Metazoa; phylum Chordata; class Mammalia; order Rodentia; family Thryonomyidae; genus Thryonomys; species Thryonomys swinderianus. The sequence goes on along the minus strand of PVIC010004993.1, from coordinate 16,439 downwards.
AAAAGCCTCCAATTTGGGACCATCCTGATGGAAGAGATGCAAAAGAAAAGGTGCGGACAAAAGGGGTGGGGAGCCCTCTGTAAACACTTTCCTTCTCAGTGTCTTCACATGTTCACAGTCTAGAAGCTCTCTATGCCAGCTTCGTTGAATTTTGATGGGGTTTATTATGTAGCCACAACTGATTAGGTCACTAACTACCCTTGATATTCAATCTTCAGTTTCTCTCCTCTCCCCATAAAGCAGGGAGAGGATGAGGGTGAAAGTTCCAATCCCTTTATCATAAGTTTGGTTCCCCAAGCAGTGAGCTTCCGTCCTGTGACAGTCCGAAAACCCATAGCCATGTACTGTCTCATTAGTACTGAAAAAGATACAACTCTTCATTGACTCCAAGAGGTTTTTATAGCTGTGTGCCAGAAAATGGGGCAGAGAATAAGTACATTTACAGAATCCACCACAAAAAAATTGTAGACACACTTGAGGAAAGGAAAAACTTGTATAAATATTTTAATACTAAATGTATTGAGACACTATCAGATTAACATGTTACTTTTCACCTCTAGTAGTACAAGAGGTGTTCAGAGTGGTGGCCATTGGCTTCTAGACATTAGTACAGTGAACCGCTGCTTGGGTAAACTTGTTCATTGAGATTGCTGTACGTGCATTTTCAATTTCTTCACTAAGGTCTGGCAGTGTAGTGGGTTTTCTATGATATGTGACATCCTCTAGGGTTCTCCATAAGAATCAGGTAACATCATTTGTTAAAAAAAAATCATGCTATTCTTCTTTTCCTGAAATGTGCATACATTTTGGGGCAGATTCTGTATATCACAATATCACATGCAGAACTACTTTGTTTTAATTTTTCTTTTGAGCTGGTTTACATACATTTGTTAGTGGAAATATATCTTATTGCTTTTATCTGCAGTGCCTTTCTCCTTTCTAATCAAAGTAGTAATTTATTTTCTTCATAAATGACAATGCATGTAAAACTCTCCTTAAGAGTAATGTAATTTACATAAGCCTATTTAAAATTGGGTCATTTGTCTGCAAGAAGCTTGATTGAGCCTAAATAGCTATCCAAACACACGTATTTTGAAAGTTTTATAAAAGTCTTATTAATATTCTCAGTAATTCAAACTGGTTTTCTACTCTGTAATTGGCTTCATTAATCCCTGGACAATATTCTTATACTTTCAGAGGGCTCTTGTAGACCAGTAAAGGAGATCTAAGAAGACTGGAAAGAGATACAAGCAAGATAGAGGAATTAGGCTATAAAAGAGATAACAGTCAATTCCTTTCTGTTAACTAGCCTTTATAACATCTCACAAAGTCCTCAGGTGATCTACTCCTGATAAAATCAGGAAGATGAGAAAAATGAGACATAACTGAAGGGTTATTCCTTAAAACAGGGAATACCTCTACATAGTCAGTGCTAATCCACAGAAAATACACTAGAGGAACCTCAGAATATGCCTGAAATTTTGAATAACAGCATGCTCAATATATACTGTTTTCTTTATTCATACCTATATTTGATAAAATTATTAATTAGACAGTAGTAGATTCATAACAATAACTAATAATAGAATAACAATATAAGCTAATAAAAATTATATGAACTGGAGTCTCACAAGAGGAACATCTCTCTAGCTCTTGTGATGATAGGAGAGCATAAAACACATTGTGTGATGAGAGGAAGTGAGGTGGGTGATGTAGGCACATGATGTAGAGAGTTGCATTAGCCTAACATGAGCAGTATATGGACACAGCACTGTGATGTTGCCAGAGTCCACCTGATGGAGGAGAATGACTATCAGGCAGGGATGAAATACAGCATGGATTTGGAGACAAACAGATGCTTTTCATCATGGACTAGGTGGTCTGAGATTCATCACGCTGCTCAGAATTGTGTACAATTTAGAATGTCATGAATTCTGTATATCTTCAGTTTCCTATTTAATATTTTCAGACTTTAATTGGCCACAGTCAAAAAACCACAGAACACAGAACAGTGAGGAAAGAGGGGGAATGCTTACAACATCAAATTCCTTATGCCAGAGGAAAACTTACTCTGAAATTTCAATTTCAGACCTTGAATTACATATTCTCATTAGACAAGCATTCTCAGTCATAACCAGAGTTTCAGTTCTGCAGTGCTATGATTATAAAGAATGCCATAATTAGAATCTTCCATAGCAACACATGATTGTAATACTATCATAGTACTTTATACCTGAAAAATGAAAGCCTGACTTCTTTCATCTAACAGTGTAACACTTAAAAGATGATGAATTGCAATTATTTTCGTTACTCTTTATATCTCAGACTGAATTGTCAATCCATCAAGGCTATAAAATATATTTGCAGGTGTTTTGATGAGGAATTAGATTTTATCAGTGGCCTACATTCCTTGCTGCCCCTTTTCCAGTAATGGTTATCAGATTAGCATGATATAAAGCTTTGGCTCCCAAACTTCCATGTTCAATGAGTCATCTAGAAGCCTCGTTAAAATTCAACCCCAGAGTTCCTGATTCAGTGGGTCTAGGATGGAGTTTGAAATTTTACGTCACCAGCAAATTCCCAGGAGTTCTGCTGCTTGTCTGCCGTCACACTTTAGGAACTGCAAACCGCTAGCTTAAATTAAGGCAGATCATTTTGTGTGAATTTTTGTTTTGTTCTTTTATTGGAAAGATATTATGATCATAGAAGGCAAATGTTTGAAGTAGATCATTAAGATGTGGTGATTAAAATGCACTGGGCTTTTGGCTGTGTCTTATCAGCTGTTGCTGGGGACTAATCTACAGCTCACGTTCTCAAGATTAGAGATCTCTGCAAAGTAGCAAATCCTAGCTATAGAAAAGGATCTATAAATTAAAAAAGAATATTAGCCTGTGACTTCCTTCTACTAATACCAATGAGATTAATGCAAAGTAAGTGTAGATTAATAAAAAGTCTAACAAAATTATTCTAGGTTGGATTGTACTGTTTGTCACGTTAATATTTCACATGCACTACACTAATTTCTGGAACTCTCTATTAATAGCTTGAACCTAGATGACTGTGAGAGTCCTTAATCTAGCCTGTGCATTTTTATGTCCCTCATGTGTGGAAATAAGGTGCACAATGCCAATCTCTTAAAATGTGATTCATGATAGTGAGATTCCCATTGTAAATACATACCTCATACCTCATATATCTTTTGTTTAATTAAATGTTCAGCTTGAAATCTAAGGAAGTACTGTTGAAATAAAGATGAGAAATAAAAGGTAGAAAATTCACTTGCAGAGTCATGGCAATAAAAAATTATTCCTCTAACATATTTTTTCCTTAATTTAACTTATCTGCATTAGTTTCCTTATACATAACATTGTAGCTGTTAGATTTATTTTACAAAATGGTTTTTATTGATCATTTCCCCGTACATTATCTTTTCTTTTGGTGCAAGGCCTCACTCTATAGTTCAGGTTGGCTTTGAACTCATGGTGGTCCTCCTGCCTCAGCCTCCTGACTGTTGAGATTGCAAGCATGCACCACCACACTTGTCCATACCTTGTCTTTCTAAAGGCCCCTTAAGCTTTGATTGTAGCTTTCAGCCTCTTCCTTATTCCCTGACATGCAGCCATAGACCACAGACATTGATTGTGTTTAGAGGAAATCAGCAGCCTCTTCTTGGTTTCATCACCATCCAGCTTATCTGGAATTGATAACTTGCCATCTTCTCAGATGGTCCCAGGGTATTTCACTTTCATTTCTTCTGAAGGTCACAGGTATTTAATGTCATCTAGTTTTCTCCTAGATTTCTGAGTTTGCAGAGTTATTTTTAAATTTTAGACAATCAACTTAAATCCTTTTAAATATTTTTCTTCTGAGTAACATATAAAAATGTTCATGGATAAAATAGCTTTATAAAATTCAAGTATAATATTAGTAAAAGTTGTATGTAAATATTATAAATGCATCTAATATTGAACTTTGAATCATATGAAGTGGACAGAATATTCCTAAAAGTTAAACATTAACAGAGTTTACAATCACTTATGACTTTTATTAAAAAGGCACTATTTTTTCATGTCATATACGGGTACAAATTGTCAATTTTGAGTGTGACCATGACATGTATATAAAATGTACCTATATCACAATAAAAAAAATTTGAAAAGACACTTTCCTTTCCTACCTACCCTGATGTTCTAAGTCTTAGAATTTGAAGATCTTAGTCCCTGTGAAGTGAAAAAATAAAGCTGTGCATCTAACATTTTGATGAAGCTGATCAAACTTGAATAAACTTGGGACTTAAAATATGTGACTTAAAATGTGGTGGTAGTTGGCTGGAGGGCTAGTCATGGAAAAGAGGTGTATCAAAAATGGAAGATAATGCTATGAGTTGGATGTCAATGGAGGGTATCCCCCAAGGCTGCTTTGCTGAAGCTTGGTCTGGAGTGCAACTGTTTTAGAGGTGGGAGGGGGAAGAGGCGGGGCAAGTGATTAGGTGGTCAGGAGTGCTTCTGGGGAAGAGGATCAAAGCCAGTCTTGCAGAGTGAGCTAGCTCCATAGAAAGGGGGTTGTTATGAGATGATGCCTCCCCACACACCTGTCTCCTGGTTGCAACAATTTCCCTGTTTGCTTTTTTTGCTGTACTGTGATGTAACCAGGGAGACCTTCTCAGGACTCAAGTATTTTTATACTTTCCAGCCACCAGAACTGTGAGACCAATAAACTTCTTTACTTCATAAAGACCCAGCCTTAGGAGTTTTTTTATAGAAGCAAAAAATGGCCTGATACAGGCCTCATCTTTCATGTGCAGAAAAATATAAGAACACTTACATGTAGAAAAATGGAAGGGTAATGTAAATAAGTACAGGGAAGTAGTGAAAAGAGAGCATTTGGGCCGAAAGATTTCCAGTAGCTTGCTCTCCAGTTTCCTTCACTGTATCAGCCAGCTCTCTGTTGTTGGGATGAAAGATCTAACATTCCCAACTAAAGGAGGAAATACCTATTATGGTTCATGGTGTCAGAGGTTGTAGTCCATGGCTAGCTGGCTTCAAGCAGAAGTGGCAGTAAGGAGGAAAGCTGCTCTCCTCATGGCAGCTAGGAAGCATAGAAAGCAAGAGCAAAAAAGAGAGCCGTACCTTTCAGAGACAGATCCCAGTGAACTCCTTCAACTGGCCCCATGTCCGAGCAGTGCACTCAGCTATGAATTTATCAACAGATTCATACAAAGCATGAGGTTATCAGCTAATGATCTAACGGTCTCTGAAAGCCCCATCTCTAAACACATGGCTCTTGGAGGACAATTTAGAACTCAGTCATAGTACTGCCTGTCCTGTACTTCCTGTGCTCTAAGAAAGCTTAATCTGAACTGGCAGAATAAGTGAATTTCTGTTTATTGCGATTAACCACTCTTGACTATGCAACACAGATGTTTTTCTTTACAGATTTTTCTTTTTTTAATAACATAAATTAGGAAAGTAAAAAACTAATGTATGCTCAGAGCAAAAATTATCAAATGATATAAAATATTGACCAGAAAATGGAAGACACGTATTTCACGTTTCATTCTTTCTTAATGACATTGATCTAATGTAAATTCCTATTAGCTCTTGTTGCATATCTTTGCAGACATTGTTTAGTATGTATAAAAAAACACACACATCCGTCTGTCCGTCTGTGTGTTTATCTGAATGTCTGCTTCTCTACCCATTCATTGATCTTATTTCAATTTAAATATAATGTCTTTTATTCTTCTCCAGGCACAGGAAACATCTGTGAAGGTCCATATTAATACTTCAGGATCTGAGCCCAGCCATCAATTGCTTTTTACTTTTTCACCCAAGAGATTTAAATTTCAGTAAGTTTTCCTTGGTAAATCTATTTAAAAATCATTTAACCCTCTTTCTTGCATACACAGTCTATTAATTAAATGTTCTAATAAAAATTTAAAAGTCTCTAGTGTTGTATCATTAATACAAGTTCATGCTGTATCAGAGCTTCACCATCTGTGTAATGGTCCTGCTGACTTATTCAGTTATTTTTGCAGTCTAATTTTGTTTGACATTCAGTCAATTACTCTCAGCTAATAGATATTACAGTCACGTGTAGTAACATGTCATTTTAGTTAACTTATTGTCTTTAATTTTACCCTAAATAGAAACATGGGCTTCTTATTTAACAAGATGTGACTGTCTAAAGTTAAAGTGAAGGACAGCTTTTCTGTAGGGAGGTAACCGCATTTTTCCACTTGTCTCCCCCAGTGGTGATTATCTAACTTATTCACTGCACACTCGTGTTTGAGTACTCACACACCTAGAGCAACTACCATAAACATTTTTTAGGTTTGATATCTTTGAAGTATCCCCCAAAAAACCAGTGGCTTCCCTTCAATTATTTTTTAAACCTTTATTTTTTAAAAACCTGGAAATATGTACACAGAAAGCACCTAAGACCTATGTTCAGAGTTTTATAATAGTAGCCCTCACCATTAAGAAACAGGATATGATTCATGAATTTAAGAAAATTTTTCAAATTCTTACTGGTTGCTCTCCATGAATTAATCTGTATTATAAACTTTTAGTCTCTTGCTTTTTTGCTGGTTTTGCTACTTCAAATCCACCCTTTAACATTTTTATTATATGACCTCTCCAAAATTTAAATTTTTTCAAAGTGAATCATACTGTTAATTAATGATTTCAACAGGATGATTTTGGATTTATCATGTTGACAAATATAGATTTAATTCATTAATTCATAATTAGTATTTCATTGTATGTACTAAAATCTATGTATTCATATTTTGATAAATATAATTTTGTATTAACTATCACAAACTGGATTACTCCTAGTTTTGGATTGCTCCTAGTTTTACCATTATTGACAGTATTCAAAAAATTCTTGGATATTTGTCCAGGAGAAAAATCGGTTAGTTCTGTAAAAACTTTATTTTAAACACAAAGACAACCTTTGCATATAACAAGCCCCAAGACATGCTTGAGAAGATTAGTGCATATAAGGCCCTTTGATTATTTCCTAGCAAATATATACCAAGGAACAGATATGAAGGACATATTTGCAGATGGAATGTGAGGCAAAGACTTAGCAATTATTTGATTTACCCATTCCAAAAGGAACTAAGCCTTTGCTGAAGAGAGCACAGCTCAACTAGTAAAAGACGCCTCATTGTCATTATGTGCATTCCTTCCTAGACCACGGAGCAGAAACACATTTACTCAGCTAAGCCCTTTCAAAACCTTCTGGAGCAAGGACAGATGGAGACAAGTACAGTGAGTCAAATATTTGCCCAGCTGAGCTCTCCTGTCATGTTGGTGTCTCTATGGGTGGCAGACACTTTTCCCTTCAAGTCTCTCTCTGGCTCTTCTATTATCATTCGTTAACATTCCCGTTTCACAAAGAATTTGTTAAACGTTTAGTTACTCATTGTAAAGTAAATGAAATCCTGGCTGCAAAGTGGATTCTCATCTTTTATTACTGGAGAATGCGTGTTAAACCCCTTTCTTCTGTTAGGACCCTAGTTGTAAGACTGATTCTCACCAAGAGTTTGAAGGACTTACACAGGACATGAAAGGCTAAGAAGCTAAGGGTAACCAGGGTAATGACAATGTCCCTGCATTCACTTGCAGCCCTAGGGAATGCCTGAGTTTGTGCACTGTCTTCCCTCTGGATGAAATATTAAGATGGCAAACATGTCTCACCTTGGAAAGTGGCTCTTCCATGTTCTCACGGTAGAATTCATTGATAAAGGAGCTTTTCTGGATCCTGCATTTATTTGCCTGGACCTCACTAATCATCTTGTTTCTCTCACTTTTCTCACTTCAATTACTTCTTCCAAAAGGGTAGTTCATGCCTTTTGTTGGTGGCTAATCTGTGTTGTCTATCACCAAAATAATCAAAAGTGATCCTGCAGGTTGTGGTGGCATATGCCTGCAATCCCAGCACTCCAGCAGGCTGAGACAAAAAGGATCCCAAGTTTGAGGCTAGCCTGGGCAACGTAGGGAGAACTTGTCTCAAAATTTAAAAAGGTGGGGCCAAGCGGGGGGCTGGGGATGTCTCATGTAGGGCTGTGTTCCAGCTTCAACACTCAGTACTAATATGGGAGAAATATAACTCTCAACTAGTTGGATATCAAGTGTGCTGAGTATGTGGTCCCACAGATTGAGGAATGTTAGGAGAGTTTTATTGAGAATGAGGAGAGAAAAGTAGCTTCTGGATTTCCGGAAGGAGTCCCAAGTGGGTGGCTACAAAGGCACTTTACCAGGGAAATATATACAGCAAAGTCACAATGTAGGTACAACGAGGATCAAATTATAATCAGCCTATTGAATTATAAGCTTATTAAACCAATAAGGAAATAAGTCACTTAGCAAGGGGACATGGAAAGAATAAAGGCATCTTGGGGGAAAGAATGGGTCCAGATGCCCTGGCCACTATGTGGATGACTGATGGCTATCTGAACTTATTGTAATAGGTGGTGCTAACTACAGTATAGTCTGGTTATTGTTTATCCCTTAGGGAGGCTTGCAGGCCTGACACTGAATCATTTTCTTGAGGTCTGGCCTTCAGATGCACCTTCAGCTATAATTCTGCTGTCTTTATTTTTGTACTGATTTCTGTGAGAGCCAGGTCCCTCTCTGACTGAATATTAATTTCTAGTTAGATTGGCTATCTATAATAGTGTCACAAAAGTGTGGTTATTGTCTAGGTAATTGGGGGTATCCTTATTTACAGACTGAGCATGAATATATTTCTAAGTACTGTATTTCACAGCAGCAAATTTATATTAGTGGGTTAGCAAGAAATGCAATCTCTTTCTCCCTGGTAGTCACCCACGCTTCCTTTTGAATTCCAAATTCTAGCTCTCTTCTGTTTCTATTTTGTTGCTAGATCCACTGCTTTTATAACCCTTGCAATTAAATAGTCTGAAACAACTGCTAGGGTTAAAAGTTTGTCTTTAATTAAAACCAGGGAGTAGTGACTTCTAGCTCACAGGTATTAGGAACCTTCTTACCCGAGGCATATTCAAACTTAGCTACCTTATCTGTTATTTGCTCTGCTTTGTAATATGTGGTTGTTAAGGCATTAATACTGTCATGAGTCTAATTCAGTGTTTTCCTTTATGTTTTCTGTAGTAATATTTTAGGGCTGGAGAAGTAACTCAGGAGTAGAGTGATTGCCTAACACGTGCAAGGTCCAGCTCAACAATAACCAACCAAACAAAAAAAAAGACCCTAATAATGTAATAACTTGTAAAAATTAAAAGTAATATGTACTTATTCTGATAGAGTGGAGAGGTAGATTCTTCACTTGATAGGGTTTCCAAAATAATTAGAGGATGCTTGGTTAAATGTGAATTTCAAATATTAAAAAACAATTAGTGTAAGTTTGTTGTCTGGTCCAATGTTTGGGGTATACTTAGGTGAAAAATTATTCACTTGACTTTTTATTTGGAATTACATTTTTTTATTTTTTTAGAATTACAGTTTTGCCGAGCATCCTAGATTTTAAATTGCTAAGTCTGCCAATCCTACTCCCTCAGTGAAGAACTTCACAAATGCTGTCAGATAGTGGTGCTCTTGAAAAATACTGCTACCTCCTATAATATCATGCTGCTGCTGTATTTCTGGGAGTAAAATCTAGTAATCATTAAATCCTGAGTAAAATCTAGTAATCTAAAATCTGGTAATCATTAAAGTTGCTTAGTGTCTGACAAAGACTTGCTCTCTGCTCGTCAAAGTATAGTCAGGTTTCTGAACCCTCTCTGAGGCCTATTTCTGTACTTCTATGAAACATCTAGTTTTTGTAAAAATCTGCTAAGCCTGGTTGGGGAAATCATCTCCACCTTTAACCTTGATTATCCTCTATATCATCTTCCACCAACCCCCATGTGTTATGTCATTAGCTATATCTGACAGCACCAGAGTCTTATTAAGTTCAGGTCAGAATCTTCCTATACCCTGATGTTTCCACCTAGTAATTTTCTGCTTCTTGGCCATGGCTTCCCACTTGCCCAAGTTTGCATTTAGAGTTGAGCCAAATCTGTCTCCGTACACTGCAGGCACTGTGGCAGTGGGCCCTATACTCATTACCATGTCCCCAAATGAAGTTTTCCTCACTGCACTTTACTAAGTGTTTATGCAAGGTTTTCTTTAACATACCCATGATGATGAAAGTTTTGATAGATTTTAAGCAGCAATGTATTTCGCCTTAGTCAGTGATCATTATGCAGTGATTCTTATAAGACTTCAAAGAAAAATCACCTTTCTCCCCAAAGCCCTTTTCAGTACTCTGTGAGGACACTGGTACTTCATGGTAAAATTGTCCTGAAGTATCTAACTACTCTTCTAGAGTAGAAGTATCCATACTCTACCTTTTCATATCTGTGTCACATCTAATAAGGAAGACACATGTCTACCCATCAGAGAGACCTATCAAGGTATGCCTGGCTCTCCTCCCCTGTGCAGAATTTACTTTCCAGTCAGTCATGCTGCTTAGCTGTAGTTTTTTCTGATTTGGGGAGAGCTTTATTTCTGTGGCCTTTTTCCTTTCTTTGTTACAGGGCCTCTGCTGGACTATATTGTACTCTAACAAGTTTTCATATCTTGGTAAATGAATCCTGTGGTTACTAACCATTGATAGTGCTTGGGTGGATTTGTAAGAAGTCTCCTATCTTAAGCAGTTACTGTGCAGAAGGATCCAGTCACTGTGTCTTCTAGAGAAGACAGGTGCTGATTAGTCTAGAAAAACTGGGTATATAAAGGACAATTAAGAGAGCCTATTGTTTTTCAGTAAAATTAAAACCTATTTACTTTCTCAATTACATGGTGGGAGAATTTCAGGATTTCTTGCTATTGGTAGCACTGGATAACAGTGTGTCAAATTTGCAGCCTATTGAACCATATAGAAATTACTTATGTTTATAATAGACAATTATATATTGTGATGACTAGTAAGACAAAATTTCTTGTCATTTGGTTGATTACTATTCCTACTTCTTTGTTTCTTTGTTTGTGATCTTAATGTGTTTCTACACAGTCAGCAACCAGATTCACTGACCTGCCTTTATTGAAGGTTCCTAAGGCCTCTTTTAAAGTATCTGTTAATAATTCATATGACAAATCTTGTGCTAAATTTGTCTTTTTGAATCATTCCCTGCCTTCTGACTCTCAAGATGAAGACTGCAAGTTTCTTTTTACTTAGAGAGGTATGTTCAAAAAGGAAGGGATCATTCTTTAATAGAAAGGACATTCAGCTCAGGAATCATAAATAAAATGTCCAAATAAGCCATACTCCTTGGATTTATTTCATCTGTTACCTCTGTCCCTTGCTTCTCTCTGTCCCAACCTAGAGTTGTGGTGGCCTTCCTAGTGTTTGTCTAATATTAGGGCACATTCCCATCTAGGCATTTTTGCTGGCTGACCCCTTTGCCAGAAATATTCTCGCCATGCTCTGCATGGCCTGATCCCTTACCCTTTCCAAGTCTTACCACTAGCTTTTACCCTTGTACTAAAGTCCACATCATCTTATGTGAAATTGTACTTTACTATCCTTGACTTCTGAATGTTCTTTTTTCTCAATCACAAGTTTCCTCATATTGTACCACTTATTTACTTGTCATTGTTTAATTCTATATACTGTTGCTATAGAGAAAACTCCACACTCTAGGTAAGAGTCTTCACCTATTTTTGTGTTGTGATGTATTACAACATCCAAGAGCAGTGGCTGAAATGTTGTGAGTATTCAAGAAATACAATTGTACTTTGACAGAGTATCAGGGGAAGTAGTGGTTTCTATATGGAAGCAGGTGAGGGGAATTCAACTAAAGTTTTAACAAATGTTTCAAGACCAAATGTGACTACATAGCAATTTAAAATACATGGGAGCCCCACTTAGAAAAATAATGTACAGTCATTTCCACAAACTTACACTGGATGTTCACAAAAGAGACTGGGTTAGGATAAGAGACCAGAGAAGTCACAAAAACAAATGGAACTTTGGTTGCCACAGGACTAGAGCAGGAATCTTAAGGGCTCTATTGTCATGGTCCAGATGCACATTTCTATCTCATATGAGGCTTGACCAGAAGAATAAAAATCTATTCAACCCTCAGCACAAGCCCAGCACCAAATTAAAGCAATAAATATCTACCTGCTGAGAGAAATGGTGAGAGCTTGGAAAGACATGCTCTCCAAGGCACTGTAGGGGACTGAAGCAATCAGGGGGTGAGTCACAGAGACACTGAGAAAAACCCTCTGTCTCCTTCAGAGTGAGTTAATAGACTTCATTATAACCACAAAAGCATCACTGGAGGAATATGAAGACTGATGCTCAGAGTTGATAGCAAAATTCCAATGAAACTTTAGAGACTGGTAGAAAGTTTGAGAAAACTATGCAACAGTACATTTCTTGACCTTTTCTTTACTCACAGCTGAATCAAGACTCTCGATCTGGAATTTGTGTGTGTGAATGTGGAAGTGGTTATTTATTCTGCCTATAAGAAAGGGAAAATTCAATTAGGAAAGTCTTGCACCTATTTCCATGAGCTGATATGGTTATTATGGTTTGATTTTGAATCCCCTCCTGATATGCTTGCACCAATATTCATCCTGTTGCAGCCAGACAGATGAGTATGGCTAGGATGTATTAGAGGAAAATTCATTTATAATCCTTTCAAGTGGGATGGTGTTTTCAAATACTACATGCTGAAAAGCATGTATAGCCAATTTGGCTTTATGAAACTTCTTCCAAGAAAAATCAGTATGACACAGGGTTGTTAAATGTTAAGGTTATTTTTTAAAACAGTGTTTCCCTAGATTTGCTAACATATTCTATATAAATTCTATATATTCAATAAACATTCAAAAGAAGCTATAGAATAATTAGTGACAATTCAATTTTTAAGGTGAGAGTTATTTATAATCTTTCTTCTGCAAAAGTTCACTGCTTTACATTTGCATATAAACATAATAGCACAGTTGGAAAACACAAATTTAAGCACACTGATTACAATATAATTTATATCACTTCATATATGAGTATTCCAAGATTTCAAATTCAAATTTGAAGCTAACATATACTCATAACAGAGAGAAAGAGAACAGTAAATATTTACTCATACTGTTCTCCAGAATTTCAGCTGAAAATATCTTGATTACTGAGTCAAACAGGATTCGAGACTACACTGAAAGCATACAGATGCAATTTTTCCTAAGAAAGCAAGCACCACCTAAATAACTGTTTTCTTCCTAACTACTTAATTAAAAGCAACTTATAATTTGACTTGTTTATGCATTGTGACATAGGCCTGCTTGATGAAAAGTACAAGAATCACCTCAATTTCAAAGTTTCCTTCATACGCCGGGCGTGGTGGCTCATGCCTGTAATCCCAGCACTCGGGAGGCAGAGACAGGAGGATTGCTGAGTTCAAGGCTTGCCTGGGCTACATAGTGAGCTTAGGGCCAGCCTGAGCTACACAGCAGGACCCTGTCTCAAAAAAAACAAAAAAGTTTCCTTCATACTATAGAGGAGGTGGAAAAGAGAAACCACTGAAAAATTAACATTTTCTTTTTGCTTCTAAAGGATGATGGTCTTAAGATTCAAGTTCTCACCTATCTAGAGCCTTTGTGCAAGAATCTGATGATTTGTCAGTGTTTCACAAAGTAGTGAGAAAGATAAAGGAAAGAAAGGAGGCACCATCCCATCTCCCCTCCACCTGTAGACTGAAACCTTTATCATAACCTCCTCAGGGAAAGGACAGCCTTAGCTTTATGCATATGTGCATAATTTTTAATGTAAATAAAATAATATATAAATATATTTTAGAAGAGGTGAGGATTGTTTCTACATTAAAAGACTTTGGCACCTGTGAGATGCAAGAACTGGAGTCTTGAAGAATTTTATATAACTTTTTAGAAGTCACCCCTACTGAACAATCTTCCCACTCCATTAACTGATTTCTTGGACGCTAACAGTTCCCCTCAAGAGCTCTCAGTCAGTGCTCTCAGGTGGTAGGCCCTTAGCATCCTGAACCAGTTTCCATGGAGCTAGAAATGAACTGTCCATATACTTTACACAATAGTGCTTCTCAACTAGCAGTTTTCCTTCACTTTTCTTCCGGCTTTTGCCCAGAGTATCTAGCCAGTGGCATGATAGAATAGAAACTTTTGATTCAACTAGAAAACAATTTTTAACCTAGTCTTTCCTATCATAAACTCTGCAACATGGGCAAATTCATTAGCTCCTGTGAACTCCAGTTTAATCACCTGTGAAATGAGGAAGAGGTAATATACCATAGAGGTGTTGTGAAAACTGAATTTGAGAATGTCCAGGAATGCCTAATATAAAATTAAGTGTCCATTATGCCATTAGACACTAGTCATCTTCACTTTCTTCTGGTCACTATTGATTGCTGAATTCCTGGTTATGCCATAACCATACAATGCTTTGCACCTGCTTCTCCGGCTACTCTTCTTCCTCAGTGCCTGACATTCATTCAGCCCCCCCCCCCCATATTATTGTTCCTTTAGTGCTTGTTAGCAGCCAGTTTTTAGGGACAAACTTGTGCCCTGGTACCAGGTAGATCTGATTCGCCTCACTATTTCCTTGCTTAAACTTGAAATTCCAAATAAGTTTCTGGTTATTTGTCCTCTTTTCCTCTATTGTCATTTTTTTGCCTGTGTTTGTCACAGCTTTCAGAAAAGTTATAACTTTAATATAACTACTTGCTCTCAACATACCAAGCTCACTGTCTTGCTCACTTCTATCTGCATCTGCTGGGCCTACATTTGAAACACATACAATATTCTCTTCTCTTTTGCTTCTTGTTTTTGTAATGTAGCTGCTCCAAAAATTCCCAGTGTATTTACAACCTAGCTTTTCTGTCCATGCAGTATACATCAGATTTATTTGTTGCAAGTATTTTCTCAATCTGTTTTGATTATTCATTTTTTAAACTTTTAATTTTTTATTGGCACACATTTGTAGTACATAATGATTACATTCATTGTGGAGAGCTGGTATCTGTACATGACATATCTTAACTCTGTGTGTGTGTGTGTCTCACTCTCTCGCTGTACATGTTTAGAGTACATAATAGTCATGTTCCTCATAGGGATTTGGAACAGGTCTACAACATATTGCATTTCTTTTTTTTTTTTTTCATTCCCTTCCTTCTCTACCCCCTCCTTCCATCTTTTGGTCCTTTTCCTGTGTGTTAATGGTATAACTTACGATGTGCTATTGTCTCTATCTTTTATTTTGTTCTTTATTTAAGAGAAGCATGTAACATTTAAGCTTGTGTGTTTATTTCACTTAACATTATGGTCTCAAAGGTGTATCTATTTTCCTACAAATGACTCAAATTTATCCATCTTTATGGCAGACTGGTTCTCCTTTGTGGATAAAAACTACCTCTTCTTTATCTATTCATCTGCTGTTGGATACATAGGCAACTTTGAAGGTTTCGCCATTGTGAGTTATGCTGCTATAAACATAGCTATGCTTGTATCACTGTACAATGCTCTTATGTTCTCTTCAAGAAATACATTCAGAAGGGGGATGTTTAGGTCAGTAGAATTTTTAGTTTTAGATTTAAGAAATCTTCATATTGATTTCCACAGTGGTTGTAGTAGATGAACACCCACCAACAACCAAGGGTAAAATCCCTAACTGATTTCTTCTGTGGAATAGAACTATTTTCTTTCAGAGTTGAATTATAATTTTTTCTTTCAGAGTTAGTTCTTTTGTATCCTAAGATTTATGTTTTTGCTGACTCCATAATCACAAAAAATTCTTATTGGAAATTTTTACATTCATCAGGAAACTAGATAACAAGTATTTTTGGCATCGTCTACTGAAAAAACTTCTCTGCCCCTGTTGAATAGTTTTGGTACTTTTATGGAAAATCAGTTCTTCATATATGTGTCCTTTAATGGATGTTTCATTCTGTAGCATTGATGCATTTTTCAATATTTATGCTGATACTTCTGCTATAAGATAAATTTACATGGTCTGTAGTATTTCTGGGTTTCCTGTTAATATGTCTGTATATCTCTGTGAGTTTTTCAAATTTATTAAAGTCCAGCATATGTTCTATCTTGGTGACTATTCCATGTATATTTGTAAGAATGCATATTCTGGGCCAGAGATTTAGCTCAGTGGTTCCGGCGCCTGCCTCGCAAGCCCAAGGTCCTGGGTTCGATCCTGGTAACCACATAGAATGCTGGGCATGGTGACTCACGCCCACCAGCAATCAATACCACATACCACAGTGCCGGGCGTGATGGCTCACATCTGTAATCCCAGCACTCGGGAGGCAGAGGCAGGAGGATTATTTAATTCCAGGCTTGCCTGGGCTACATAGCGAGCTCAGGACCAGCCTGAACTACAAAGCAAGACCCTGTCTCAAAAAAAAAAAAAAAAAAAAAAAAAAA
>PVIC010004992.1:23708-59936 GCA_004025085.1 Thryonomys swinderianus | reverse complement strand
AGAATTTGACGGGGATTGCATTCCTTCTCGCGTGCTTTTCTGAGAGAGCAAAACAAGAATAAAGACAAAATCTCCTTAACTTAGGCAACAATAAAATCAGAGTTGAAATAATTATTCACGGAATGAGGAAATCACCTTCAAGGCAATGTGTCAAAGTTAGTGTGTGACTTTGAGTTAGAGAAAATATTCAAGTGGCACGAACTGGAGGTGACAAGAGCATAAGAGAAATATGGGGCAATTCATTTGCGCTGCAGAGTCTCTCCGTGCTGCTCTCTAATGTCTTGTTGTGAATGTGGCCGGTAAGGTTATCGGAAGTGCAAGATGGGAGTGTTGGTTTTCTCCTAGGTTTCTATTACCATTTGGCTTCGCATTATATTTTAGGACTCTGATGGGAAGTAAAATATAGTCATCATTAAAAGGCTCTTTGTACATAATAAGCACACACCGAAGGGTTATCATAGGAGATGGGTGTGTAATTGGATAATGTTTCAGAGGCCTCTGTTATCACTTCAAGGTTATGAACAAGTGATGCGTATGTCACAGGGATCTATGGGTGTTTACGGAGAGGCATTTCCACTCCTTTCTAAACATTGAAATGTCAACAGATAGGAACAGGAAGCATGGCACTTTTACATATTTCTACCCAGTGCCTCAGTAATAGAAGGGCTTAAGAAAAAGAAGAAATAATGTAGCACCTTTCTCAAAATCTTGATAACATAAAGAGGTTTTATTTAGATAGCTTGAGTAATCATGGTAAGGCGATCCCCCTCAAATTGTTTGAGCTAAATCTCAGAATGATTCACTTCACTGTTTGGAAAGGTGTTTAATGTTTAGTTTTACTGTACTCTGTTAGAAATTAAAATCACATTTGAAGCTAATACCAATGTCTTCATTTTTCCCACATTTCCTCCTGGAAAAAAGACGGCAGAGAATTACGCACTCCAGCTCACTTTGGAAACAACTCACAACAGGGTGAATTTCTGAAGGAAGAATAGAGAAATGGATGATGAAAGAGAGTTTACGAGGAAAGCTGTGTTTCCAGACCACTAGAAGGGACACCAGCACCTTGCAGATTGCATCGGTAGATTAAAGAAAAACAATTATAACACTCCACAGGGATGGTAACGAAGGCAAGAGCACAGCTACCGATGCGCTCGGGAAGGCGGATCGACCTGGTATCTAATGTCTGCAAAGGAGAATTACACACGACAGATGTTCAGGTAGGCATGCCCGTGATACTCAGAGCAAGGACGTCAGTTATTTATAAGTGTGCTTGGCTGTGATGCGGTCACAGAGGATGTATACGTGGTGGAAGAAAATTTTCTTTAAAAATACCCTGAATGGAATCCAATCCATAAATTCTCTATAATTACACTTGTTATAAAGCTAGTTTTCTGACTTCTTAATTACGTACTTCTTCCCCTTCTCCTGGGGGGTAATATTCAAAAGGTCCTAAAGGTTAAACTGGGAATCAATTCAAGTGAAGCGCTTCACAGAGGGAGATGGTCTGAAGATCATCTTAAGTCAAGACAGACTGAACTGCGGCCCGAGTTCACCTGCCCCTCGGAACCGCCCTTCCGCGTGGGCCCACGCGAGGCGGGAAGCTTGTCCGCAGCCCGCTGTCCCGGTGTTCAGAGGGCAGGTCTGTGGCCCCAGCCCGCGGCTCCGCCTTTCGCATCTCTGTGGCCTTAAGCCGTGTTTCTCACCTGCTGAAGCTTCAGTTTCTTATCTGTGAAAATGAAGACTTTCAGTGACGAAGAACAAAGGTCCCGAGTGCGAAACTCTCAGCCCAGTTTGTTGCAAGAGCTGGTGAGATCTTGGGTAGGTGTTCTGTCCGCTGCCCTACAGTCAGTACATGTAGCTTTGCTTCGTTTAACTTTAAATTTAGATATATTTTTCAAATGGGATATAGACACTCTAAATAGTTTGGATTTTCATATTTTACTTGAGTGAAAACACCTAATAACAACAGAAACTAAAATTCTTTTCACATCCGCGTGCTATGCCTTTTGTGCCTGAGCTGCTCCTACGTTTGCCTGTTGTTTAGAATGATACGGTATCTCTTTGGTTCTTTATTTTTTATTCTGAAGACTGATAGGTCTTGCTTTATCCCAAATGACATATGTTCTGTGCTCATTCTCTGTATTTGTATGATCCGACATGCTGCTACTGACTAGCTGCTTGAGGCCATGGAGCACGTGAAAAGTGAATAGTCTGAGCTGTCTCAGTTTGACATCCCGACGTGAACGCCAGATTTCAGAACTGTGAAAAAAGAGAACGTTAAATTCTGAATAATTTTTAATGTCAATTATATGCAAATAATAATATCATTAGATATGTTAAGAAACATTTATTTAAAGGACCTAGATCATTTTACTTATTCTATACGGCTACTGGGACATTTCTCAGTTTCATGTGGGCCTTGTGCCTGGGGCTCGGTTATGTTTGCATCTGACCTGACCTGTCAGAAGAAAGCAAAGGTGGGACTGTAGTGTGCGAAGGAGAACTCAGCAGAAGACTAAGAGAAGTAAGCATGTTGAGAAGAGCAGCTGCGGTATTTGAGACAAATGCTCTTCTTTTGGTAGATATTTGTTCCATCGGCTCAGAAGACATAAACTCACACATTCTTCAACTCACATGTTCGTGAATGAACTTGACATACACTGAAAGAAGGCCCCGCATTCCTCGGTGAAGCTAGTAATTCCTTTCACTCCTGCCCCCCCTTTCCATGGGGCCCTGATACCCAAGTGTCCTTCAGAGTTGCTTAAAAGCTTCAAACTTACAAATTCATCTTTTTCCTGAAGACTTTTTTTTTTTGAGACAGGGTCTCGCTTTGTAGTTCAGGCTGGCTCTGAGCTCACTATGTAGCCCAGGAAAGCCTCGAACTCAGCAATCCTCCTGTCTCTGTCTCCCGAGTGCTGGGATTATAGGCGTGAGCCATCACACCCGGCCTGAAGACTTTAAAAAAAAAAAAAAGATTAAATATCAGTTAAAATTTCATCAACTAAATGCTTCTTTTATAGTGGCTCAAATTGTCAGTGAATTAGAGTAACAGAAAAAAATGTCTTCCTTTTCATTAATCTCTAGATCAAACTAGATCTTCTTAAGATGAAAATCTCCCAAAGCCTGAAGATACTTAAACAAATCTTATTATTTCTCTTCTAGACAGCGTTCCACTGGATAGCTGAAAAGTATTGCACAGAAATTAAAGGGAGGAAAGTCACCATATATTGTGGTTAAATGCGCTTGATTTATTTAAGTTGCGACTTTCATAAGGCTATAAACTGCACATGACAAATGCTTTGTGAATTTTGTTCCCAGTATATCTCCTGAAAGGATACCAGAGTCTTCAGCTCTGTACTGTATTTACCTAATTTTAAATTTTATTGCTGGGTTCTAAAATTCCTTTCAGCCTGAATTTCTCAAATAAATATGCTCTTTATACTTCCTGAAAGCATAATTAGCCACAGTGTTTAATGATTTGGAATACTTTTGCCAGATATCTGAAAGAAATTTGTTGTGTTAATTTTTAATTACTGTATTAAATATTTATTAACCACAATTACATAAAACTTAACCCAGGAATTTATGTATACATAATATATATTTATATATTTTATATATATAGCAAAGATGATCAATCAAGGGTCAACATATTTAGTATTTTTTCAAAGATTTAGAAGAAAATTCTTCCATGTCAGTTTAGACCAAGAATGGACAGTAACTGGCCAGACTGAGTCCCTCTGTCAAAAAGAAGAGAAATGACTAAATTTTACTAAGACTATTCTGAATAAATCAGAAGGGATTTATGACTTTGCACCATTTTGATTATAAAGACAAATAGAAAAGCAAATGATTACAAAAGATAGTATAAATTTTTATAATGTAACCTTTATTTCAAAGTACAATAACTGAACACAGTGAGAGTTATGTAGTAATTACGCACATTTCCCCGAATGCTCGTGCAGATGAGTGTCACATGGGAGCAGTGTGCTCATGTGTGCGTGTGCAAGAGAGAGTGGGGGATAATTTGTATAGCGCACTGAGTGTCATTACACAAGGCCCCATGGCACGTGTGCTCCTTAGCCATTCTCTGTCTTTGCTGTACCCTTTTGATTCCCTAAACCCACAAAGTCATATCCACGTCTTTCTGTATGTGTTCCTCCATTTTTCACAGAGTTCGGCGAGTTTACAGTGCCCTTCACAAGGCCAATTTCTTCCTTCTGTTACCTACTTGACTACTGAGTTTTACCCTACTTTATTAATCACTCTCTTGCAGACGTTATGGGCTTTTGTACAACTTGAATTTAAACACCCAGAATAATGGCTCTTGCTGGCAAGTACAACTTCTCATCTGAAAGTGGAACATGTTCAGCTATTAGACATCAAAACTGTTCATTGTGCAAAATACACGGCAGAGAGGATGAGGGCGCCGTGGCATAAGAGCGCACCCTGGAACGCGCTCACTCCAGGGTGATGTGATGAGCTACCCGGGCGGGAGGTGTCCGCGGAACGGGGCATTAATGTCCCGTGGCAGGAAACTTACGGCACGTTCCATCGACCTGCTGAGTCTCCTTGGGTGGGAGGCAGTGCCAGACCTTAAAGCTTGGGGAAAGTATACACCGATGTGTGCACACACATGTGCACACGCAAATAGTTTGGGGAACTGTTCAGAGCAATGTAATTACAGCACAATATATTTGTATTAAAAATAATTTTAAATTTTCAAAACTATGTACTAATCAAGGAAGCTGGAGCTCTTTAATGCTCTAGATTGCCAACATGTACCTTAGAAAACAACTTCTATTTTCGTAAGCAACAGTACTTAGATAGTGTCTGTTTAATTTGGAGCCCGATGATAGTCTTGGGTAGAGTGATATTGTCATTTTTGTATGTGTTTGCACTGTCATAGATATACTTCTAAGGAAATTCTAGGTCTCATGGGCAGATACTAATTCATTCATGGATATTTGTACCTTATAGATTTAGTATGTAGCTCCACCTTAACAATTTGACAACCGGCCCAGATAGGTTGTGAGTATTGAGTTTCATAACTACTCAATAAAGGATATAGCAGATGCAAATCTTTATCATGAAGTATTATAGAAGATGCTCAGGAACAATGATGCCCAGAGCTTGAAGAGACTTTCTGTGAACAGATGACTATTTTAAAAAATATTCAAGTTATTTTAGAACCATAATCCCATATAATCTTCCTAACAGCTCTGCAAGATAAATGTCCTATGTAAGGATGTCACATTTGATGCTCTAGGAAAGCAAATTTATTGCGACTGGAATACCTTCAAGGAAAGCTATGTCCAAGACCTATTCTTCTTCCCACTCTATCACGTTTCTGATAAATACTCAGTTGTTAGCTTTCCACCGCAAAGCTTCACAAAAATTCAAAAACTTTGTTTAACTTTGACAAGAAAGAATTTGAACAAGAGGAAAAAATATTTTCTCTTAAAGTCAGACTCTAGTATCAAATTCCCCACAGTTATAAGGACTGATGGTCTGCACTAAGTTATTATACAACTAGCAATTTTAATATGCTTGCTTTGGCCTCAGTAGAAGCATACGAGTTGATCAATCCCATTTGTAATTACCTCTGGGAAAAGGGATTATAGAGACAAATATACTCAGCTATTTTGTTCCCATGAGTGCAACATTAAATTAATCACAGGACCAATCTTCCTCTTGCTCCAGTGGTATTGATTAAGGTGAATCCTTCTCTAAGTCTGGCAATACTGGTCTTAATACAAGAGCATTTAGAAGAACAGAATGAAAGTGTTTACTTCAAAAAACAATTTGATCTCTTAATGCAAATCCTTACTAGTGAGGATTTTAAGCGCTTAGTATTAGTGATTAGGTAGGAGATTCCCTGACCGACACCATTCGGTCATTTCTGCTTTTAAACTAAAATTGTGCTCATGGTGCACTCTCTACAATAGTTCTGAAGCGCATCAATTTTAAGATTTGTAAGGGTGATAGCTCTGACTTCTTTCAACCCACAACGCTGATTGGTTTTCCTATATTACAAGCTACTTGGAACTGTTGCTTCGACAGCCCTGACTTCTGAGAAACTGCTGAGGTCACTTGCTGACTTTCCATTCACTTAGATGGAGTATTACATGTAGTTCGGAAATTTAGCAGTTTAATTAGATATATACTGTAAAGCAGATGCCACATTTTATTTCTGTTAGTTTTTATACGCTCTAGAAAAAACAGACTTTAGACTGCTTTCTGTAAAATGTGCAAAAAAGATTCTCTTCCTTTTTGTCCTCGATTTCTAGACTCCGCGTTTACAGAGTGTTATTTCATGACAGCAGTCTGTGGGATATTATTAGTTATGTATCATTCATGCAAGTTCTTGCAGAACATATTGTTTGGAGATGTGTGGTCCAAAAAAGAGTTTGGGAATTTTTTATAGGCAAATAAGAGTTAAAGTTCTTCAAAAACAAAGTTAGGGTTGTTCAGAATGGTAAAAATAAAATTAAATATATTTGAGTTAACTGCAGAGTTTCCTCTGAGAGAATGTCACAAATGGATGTTTCTAATCTCCTCACTTTGGAAAGTACCTTTCATGAATATATCACTGTCTCTCTGACATTTCATCTTTTAAACTCTATCTTGAAAATATTTGGATGATAAATAAATATAAAATGCTGAAAATAATTTTATGAAATATGCTAAAGAACTATATTAAAAGTAAGATTGACTATGCCTTCATTTTACATGGTAGTGTTATCAGATACTCAACTTTACCCTACACTGCAATCGATTATTGAATATGTCTAATATTTCAGACACATATATGCCAATTTTTAAAATTTAATATTCTTCATAGGATTATAAAGATAATAGATATTGGGAAAACTTTAAAATTAAGCATAAAGAATAAAAGTAAGAATCGCTTCTCGGCCTTTTGGCTAAGATCAAGTGAAGAATAAAAGTAAGAAGATAACAGAAATACTTTGAAGTATAATCATTTATTTTTTAAGTATTTTCAGTTCCAAAATGCCAGATGCCATCTGCTGGACCTTGAGTGTCCTTCAAATGACGATGTGTGTGCTAAAAACTCAGTCCCCCACAATGTCTCCTGTTGGCAGGGGGTGGGGTGTAAAGAAGCCAGGGTCTAACAGGAGGCTTGTAGACCACTGGGAATGTTCCCTTGAAGAGGACAGTGGCACCCCTGCCATTTCCTCTTTTTGTTTGCCTTCTTGCCATTAGGTGAGGAGTTGGCATCTATGTGCAGCTACTATGATGTCTACTTCACGACAGGCCCCCAAACTGCTGGATCCATTGATCATAGACCAGATCCTCCAATCCCTAAGCCAAGCACTGTCCCTTCTCTTTATACTTTGATGACCTCAGCTACTAGTTGTGGTGACAGAACTCTGACTAACACATTAGGCAAATCAAATCTGAAATAATTCATGATCATCCAGAGGCAATCAATGCAAAATATAGACCTAGTGATAGGTCAGAGTCAGTAGGTCAAGGGTTCTATGTTTTGGCCTTGACTTCATAGGGTAGACAGTATGATGCAGTGATCAACAATCTCCCTTCTATTAAATATGAGGGGTGAACTGAGGCAATAGTTATTCTGTCTTGGTCAGTGAAACTTAAGTGCTTCCCAGTGTTGTATAGGGTTTTCAGTTTGCATATGTTGCAAGATATTTGAGAACTTCCAGGATCCAGGCTTATTTAGATCAGTGTTTATGTTTCATATCGATGATTAATTTGTCAAAGTTGCTAAGCTTTTTTTTTTCTTTCCTTTGGAATGAAAAAGAGACAGAAGAGAGCATAGATGAATTCCAGCGGCTGTTTTTGAGGTGAAAGTTTGCACATTTATCTTAAGTCAAGGTGAAAGTAGCTTGTCAAGTATAATATAATGAAATGAATGACCCCCTTTAGCACATGCTAAAGAACGCTAATTTCTCTCGACAAAGTTGGTATAATCAAATGTGAAATCTGCTATACAAATTAGTGTCCTGAAAAATTTAGTGAAATTGCACCTGGATTCTGTTCTTCAGATCGGTCATGTTGTCAAGATAAGAGACACCGCCACGCTTGCATGAGGTGGGAGGATGAGTCAGTATTGGTTGGATCAGTAGTTTCTTTGCTAAATGAGATTCAGTACTGTTACTGGGGTCACCTTGCCTGGTATTGTTGTATGTGGTTACTGGGGATTGAGCTCAGGACCTTATGCTTGTTAGACAGGTGCTGAAACCACTGAGCTAAATCTCTGGCCCCAGGGTATAGATCTTTTGTTAAGCATTATAATTACAAAAAAGAAAAAAGAAGAATAAAACAGATAAACATCTGAAGTGACACAAGAAGCCTGTGGGAGGTGCAAGTCTCTCTATTACCTTGGCTGAAGCTTTGGTGTCATGAGTGTTTGCACATGTCCAAAATCTTCAAATTATTGGTATCAAAACCACACATGACTCATTAAAAAAAGTCTTACAGCTCTTCATATATCAGTTGTCTTAGTAAAACTCTATTAGAAGGAAAAGAACTGTCAAAGAACTGAATGAAGTGGGTACATACAGCTGTTCTGATACCACAGTCTGTGTCTTCCCCACTAGCTAGGTGACTTTCCTCTTAGAGGTTTACATTTCAATTTGCCTTGTGTTGTCATTATTTATATGCACAACATTCATCTGATTGGCAATGATCATTCCAAATTCAACAGAGTTGCTTTTTGTTGGGATTTCAGTACTCTTTGGTTTGAGGTATTTTTCTTTTATGGTTACAGTTGTCATTATCTATTGATGAGTAATATTATAATCTAAATAGCATTCCTTTATAAAAGGAAGATATATATATATATATATATATATATATATATATTTATTTATTTATTTATTTATTTATTTTTTCTTTTTGAGACAGGGTCTCGCTTTGTAGTTCAGGCTGGCCCTGAGCTCACTATGGTGCCCAGGCAAGCCGCCGCGAACTCAGCAATCCTCCTGTCTCTGCCTCCCGAGTGCTGGGATTACAGGCGTGAGCCACCACATCCGGCATTGTTATTTTTGAAATTTAAAACACGACCACTTTATTACCATTCAACACTCATTCATATATATATATATATATATATATATATATATATATATATATAAATATATTTCATTTTTTGCTGGCCTATGTTAGAGGAATTAAAATGCAAAACAATTTCATTTTTCACCTTGTCTTAGTACACTGGTGATTCATATGATGTATCCTGAGTAAAGCAATGGAACTCTGTGGAGTGTTCTTGGGGAAGTTTTTACTTTCCAATGTAAATACCATATATGTTCTGAGCTCTCCTTTTCTTATTCTTTCTTGAGTTTAGTCATCATGGTGGATCTTCAGCAGGAAAAGGAAAATGCATAAGAAAGAAAAGTCAAGGGACTCAGCACTCACAGCACTGCACCCCTGAACATGTGCCAAGTGCCCTGTAATTATAGACTTGTTGACTTGGGGGAAGGAGGCGAAGAGAAAAATTAACTTCTATTTCCATAAGCTATTGCAGTTGGACATTCTGGAACTTATTACCAAATACATCATTGTGATTGATTTAGTCCTTGCCTGAAAGTAGGGTGTGTATTTGGGCATTATTATGGATTTTCCATCTGAAACTTTGAGTTTTCATAGGTCTGTGAGATTTTCTATTTTATGTTTATAACATAGAAAGTGTAAAGTACCATATTTGTTTGCGATAGAACAAATTACTTAGGCAAAGTCTAGATAATTTCAGTAACTTTCTATTTTATTTTTTATTCTTAGTGAAATATGTTTATACTGATCTCAATAAAAGTAGTGGGTACAGTACCTATTATAAAATTTAATGTATTCATGATAGAGATAAATCAGCATCTTAATTACACTTTAAGACTTCTCTTAAAGTAATCAATTATATATAATTTAAAAGTTATGTGCATTAAATGCAATGTAATATTTAAGATTCAGTTCTGCAATGCAAAGACAGTATTAGGAAATACTAGTGAAATGTAAATAGAACCTGAAGTTTAGTTAATAGTGATGTAGTGGTTTTTTATTCCTCACTCTGATAAATGTGTCCTACATAACTCAGACCTTAGCATAGATGGAAATAAGGGAGGGATGTGTGGGAAGTCTTTGTAAAGTTTCGTGCACATCTGAAACTTTTTTTTTTTGAGACAGGGTCTCACTTTGTAGTTCAGGCTGGCCCTGAGCTCACTATGTAGCCCAGGCAAGCCTCGAACTCAGCAATCCTCCTGCCTCTGCCTCCTGAGTGCAGGGATTATAGGCGTGAGCCACCACACCTGGCACTGTGGTATGTGGTGTTTGTTGATGGCTGGCGGGCGTGAGTCACCACGCCCAGCATTGTATGTGGTTACCGGGATCGAACTCAGGGCCTTGCGCTTGCGAGGCAGGCACTGGAACCACTGAGCTAAATCTCTGGCACCTGAAATATTTTTAAAAACAAACATTACATTAAAATTCTGTATAATATATATATGTATATATATGTAATATGCTTCACAAAAAGAAAAAGAAAGTAGCACGTGTTGCTGTAGATGCTGTGGAAGAGCAAGCTCCTCATGGCACCCTCTGGGCTCATTGTTAGGGTGGAGGCAGCCTTGATTTGGTATGTCAGCAAAAGACCCTTCCTAACCTTTAACATCTTGCACATCTCCGGCGAGAGAGTATAGACACAATATGTCTCAGAAGGTGCATCCCCTGTGTGAAGGGAGCTGTTGGCTGTTTCTTCATGTAACCCTGGATCCTAACTCAGTTATAATACCTGCTGTCACCATGAGTTTAAACTCCCCTGGGGTTAGACGCTGGGACACCCACTGTCCTTCCATATTGTTTGAGACACTGCTCTTTGCCTCCTTGGAGAGGAAGTTTCAAGGACAACTTCAGTTTCCATATCATTTCCAAACCAAAAAAAGTTTCATTAGCAGCTCCATGGAACATATTGTGTCCAACAGTAAGAAAGCTATTTAATACAAGAGGAAATCAAGAATGTGGCAGAGAAAAACAATAGTTCTTCTTGTCCTCTAAGGAACAAACGATGTCTTTTGTAAAGATAACCAATAAAGTTCCCTCTTTTGCACTAATATACTACTTATCATTTCTAGAGAAGTTCACTTACAGAAAGAGTAAGTATTAAAGAATTACCAAAGGACATGGAAGACTAAGATCAAGAACAATAGATATGGGGTTCTTATAGGAAACATGAAACAGTTCCTGTGCTCATGGAGTTTGGTGTTATAGGGTCCTGGAATTAAATATTGATGCTGTCACTTCTGAACTTGGGCAGGCTGCTGAAATTTTGTATGCTCCCTCTTTCTACATCTATCAAGTGGAAATTATAATACCTATTTCATGGAGTTATTTTCACAATCATATAAAATCATATATGAAAAACATCTGATACATTAATCCACGGGCTACTTTCAATAACCGTTAAGTCCTTTGGGATTTTCTTTTTCTTTTTCTTTTTTTTTTTTTTTTAGCTTTTTGAGACAGGGTCTTGTGTTATAGTTCAGGCTGGCCCTGAGCTCACTATGGTGCCCAGGCAAGCCGCCACGAACTCAGCAATCCTCCTGTCTCTGCCTCCCGAGTGCTGGGATGACAGGCGTGAGCCACCACATCCGGCACTGTGGTATGCGGTGTTGATTGTTGGTGGGCGTCCACGTCCAGCATTATATGTGGTTACTGGGGATCGAACTCAGGTCCTTGCACTTGCGTAGCAGGCGCCGGAACCACTGAGCTAACCCTCTGGCCCTCTTTTTCTTTTTTTTTTGAGACAGTCTTGCTGTATAGTTGAGGCTGGCCTTGAACTCACTGTGAAGGCAATGATAGTGATCTTTAAAGAACAAAGTAACACTGAAAAGCAGTTTTAGAGGACTTTCTGTCTGACATATTTATTATATTCTGTTCACACTCACATTAATCAGGCAATATATACTTGGATATAATAGAAATAGAGTTGATATTTCACAAATACACTAGTCTTGCTCACGTAGCTGACTTTGTGCTGTCCTGTGTGTAGACATTTCCACTTACACTGTTTCCCTACAAAGTTGTAATAATTCACTGTCAAGGCTTCCAGTCTAAAGGATGAACGTGGAAACAATAACAGAACTCTAGAAAAGTAAGAAGTTCAGAGGCCTAAAAAAAGGAAATGCAGTCAATGTCATACACATTCATTTTTTTCTTAGTCTTCAAAGAGTTCTGTGGGTTTTGAAGAATTTGGAATGTTTCTGATCTCATCAAATCAATATTTTCTTCAAATCAAGTGCAAAAGGAAAAAAAAAAACAAAGATGACTTTGGGACCCCAGAAACATGAGACACTAAAACTGAGTTTTCTGAGAGGGTGTGTGTGTGTGTGTGTGTGTGTGTGTGTGTGTGTGTGTGTGTGTGTGTGTGTGTGTGTGTGCATGGAGAGAAAGACTGAGCTTGGAAGCTGCTAGAGATAATTCAGAGAGGTATTTTAGTTTTGAAAGCCGTTTTTAATATTTCTAATTTAAAGCTTCATATCACGTGTGGGGAATTTTCAGCTATCGCCCCTTGAAGCAGAGACAGTTAGAATTAGGATTCACATGGAAATTATTTGCTAAAATTTTCAACATTCTGCTTCTTGACTTAGTCATTTTCTCTTGTGAAATCTATGTACGTTGTTGCCATGGTATCCCAAACTGCCTAGTCTGTGCTGCGTCTAAACTGGAATTCTGGTAGTTAAATTTTTTTTTTTTTTCCTATCAGCAAATGTTTGCAGCACATAATGTTTCCATTCCTTGTGGGGAGTTGGTGCCGCACATGGTGCCTCTCAGTTCCTGTTCCCAACCTCTCCATCCTGGCCAGCTGCCAATCCCCTTTTGTTTCTTTTACATATTGCAGTACATTAAGCTTACATCCTTTGCCTGTAGTTTGTGTATGCAGATGATACATCCCGACCCCGTATTTTGGAGCTGTTTTCCCACAGTTTTTACAATACCCGGAAGAACTTTATCCACATGATCCATGCCTCTAATTTCTCTAGTATTGCCTCGTATCCCAGCCTAAATGCGGATCTGTTGGTAAGAGCCACATAAACCAGATGGGGTTTTTTTGTTACTGATCTTTACTGACAGAGACATTTTCACTCGTGTTCTTTCTAAAGGCTTAGTTAAGTGCTGCCTCTGCTGTCCACACTTGATGATACTGTTGTTGTTGCTTTTTTTAAATATATAGAGACATAAACAAGTTAAACTTTTCATTATTCAGGTAATTTACACTCTTTGTAGACCACTTGGAATCCATGAAATGTATTTCTCCTTCTTCATCAATTTTTGTTTTTCACATTTCACCTTAAATGATGTCTTATCTATTTTCCCCTCACAGATTACTAATTGTACATTTGCAACTATAGAAATTTGAAAATGAACATCAGAATGATAACAATAGGCTCCTTGTAGCCACTGGCTTTAGAGATCAGTAATCAACACTTACAAAACCTATGAAAGAAAATCATTTTATTCCAGGCCTTATTTTTTTTAAAGTAAAGACAAATTTTTATCTATAGTTCTTTCTGAAGCATGCAATCAGTTATTTTCTTTTTAATAGTACCTGATCTAGTTTTAAAGTCATGGATGAATAATAAAAATCACTGTCTAACTTAGTAGAAATTACTAAGAATATAATTAGAAACAGTAAAATGACTTTTAGGAGATTTAAAATCTCTTCAGGAGATTTTTTTAGTTCTCCCAGTTTGCTTAACTCTTTAAAGAATGCTATTTTAAGATCAGTGCACTTGAAGGGGAAAAAATTTAAAGTTAGATTTTTCTGAGTGTTTCTTTGGTGGGAAAGGAAGAGAAGAAAAAATGTCATATGTCCATCAGCTTACAAATGCATTAAGAATTATTTTAAAATATCAGATACAGGGGCCGGAGGGTTAGTTCAGTGGTTCCGGCACCTGCCTTGCAAGCGCAAGGTCCTGAGTTCAATCCCTGGTAACCACATACAATGCTGGGCGTGGTGGCTCATGCCTGTAATGCAGCACTCGGGAGGCAGAGACAGGCGGATTGCTGAGTTCGAGGCTTGCCTGGGCTACATAGTGAGCTCAGAGCCAGCCTGAACTACAAAGCGAGACCCTGTCTCAAAATAAATAAATAAATAAATAAATAAATAAATAAATAAATAAATAAATAAAATATCGGATACAAGCTGAGAGCAGAAAGCATCAAAACAAGATAATATTAAAATCAGTTTCATATGATCATTTTAATTTTAAAGTCAGTTGCCACCCAGATCTAATACACTTGTGAATAGGAAAAGAACGATAGTGGAGAGATAGGTAATAATTTGATGACTTCCTTATGACCTTGAAATATATGTTTGTGGAAGAATTTCTCAGGTTGAGACTTTATTAACTTTTATTCTACTATAACTTTAAATTTTCTCCTTTCTATCCATTTAATGATACAAAATCCAAAATACGTCTGCAAGAAAATGAAATTCATCCAGCATTAAAAAATTTGAATTCATTGATAAGCTAAAGATACAGAGAATGTGACAAGATGCTTCTAAAGCAAGTTCAGAAAAAATTGCAGAAATAAAATGAACTGAACAGTAACAAGTTCCACTTTAGGTATGAAAACCTGGAGCAAACTGTAAATGATTTAGTCAAAGACACATGGGAAATCACTATGAATTTGGGGGTTATTTGGGGACAGTTCTTTTTGGCTTCGTTCCATCCTCCTTTTTTTCTTGAACTATTTCAAGTTTGAAGTTCTTTTTTGAGTTAAACACTCCTATGATGAAGCTGAATTCAAAATGTACTTCCTGTTTAAATTAGGGAAAGTTATAGAGCAAGGAGTATATCTAATTAAAAATGTATTAAGGATTATGGGTAACGGTGTGAGAGAGAGGCAAAGAGATGATATCTTATGTAGATTACGCAGGCCTGCTTATGTTACAATACAATATTAAGTAGTAACTTATTTAACAATGTACTTCAGCAGTAGCCATGTATTGGTAACTGCATTTGCTCGTATCCACGCATTCTTGCATTCTTCCAATGTAGCCACGGTGACGCTTCCTGTTAATTAACAACTATGAAAAGAATGCATCTCTACCGGTGATTTGATACATTCTCATGAGAGATGAAAATGAATGAGCTAAACGGAAGCACTGACTTATTTCCTGTTCTCCTCACACAGGCATTCAATTGCTCCTGTAGTGGCACAATGGCTCCTGTAGATGAGGAGACTGAGCATGGGGCAGCCCGTGCCTGCCTCGGGGTGCTGTCCCACAGTCCAGACTGCACCTCACTCTCTCGCTGTCTCCCGCTGACTGCAGGGTTAAGCAGTGCTTCGGGAGTCCTGGGGTCCTTTCCAAGGGCTCAGGTCAAAAGAGATTCTGAGAGTATTATTAGGACGTGAAAATGACAAAGCAAAAAGGTCACGTGCCTACAGTACTTCCGAGGTCCTTAATTACAAAGAAACATGTTTATACCATCTTTTCACTATCTGAGATAAACAGTCCATGTCCCCAAGGAGTGCAGGAATAAGACAATGTGTTTCAGTCAATTTTTTAAGCAATTTTCTTCAGTAATGCAATTTTAAAGTGAATTTACATGAAATTCATGACAATGTTGGGTGGATTCACTTCTGAATAAATTTACCCCCGAATGTCTAAGTCTGTTTCTATACATTGGATTGAAAATATCACAGCACCGAATTATCAAAGCAGATTTTCTATTTGGAACATATGATAACATTATATAGAACTGTCCTCATTTCACTATTTAACATTTGTTTCTCTTGCTAATGGAATTAACAGATTAGCAACTTCTTCATTTTTCTAAAGTGCACATGTTACTTTGAAGTGCAAGATGCACGAAATCCTTTTATACCGCTACTCACTTGAGCGAAGTGGAATGTGGTGCGTTACACTGATGTATAAACGCGTGTTTTAGTGCAGCGGGCGCTGAATCACGGTCCCCAGGTCCAGACTTCTCTCAACAACAACCTTTCGGAGTAGCTACTGCAGCTCTGTGAGCAGACCTTCATTTCCAAGTGTTTTCTTGGTCCCTGACATCCTCACCGCCTCAGTGACGGATGGGAAAGTCAGAGCCACCTTTTATGCTGGTAGCATAAATTCAATTCTTAAAAAAAATGTTCTAAGCATAATGAAAAATTTAAGTCTATTGTTGACAGAAGGGTTTATTAGGGGGAAAATAGCGTGACCAAAACAAATATAGATTGTTTTAATTTTACTCTATAAAATAAATGCTCAGATTAGCTCGGTTTTGAGTGAATCTGTGCCTTCTCCATTTCTACTACGTTCTAGCGGACCCTGGACTTAGGAACTCAGTTCATTCACAAGAGCTGGCCGACTAGAAGGACAAGCAGCTGGTTGGCATTTGGGTCAAAACTCAAGATTCTGAGGCAGAGACAGGAGGATTGCTGAGTTCGCGGCGGCTTGCCTGGGCACCATAGTGAGCTCAGGGCCAGCCTGAACTACAAAGCGAGACCCTGTCTCAAAAAAAAAAGCAAAACCAAAACAAAACAAAACAAAACAAAAACCCCTCAAGATTCTGGTCATACGTTAAAACTAAAATTATGGTCCTAACCCAAGTTGTTCATATGTCAGGCAGGTTACAACTAGAGGGTACAATGTATGTGTTTCTTCATTTATCACTTTCCTGCAGTGCCCAGTGATTTTCTTATCTGGCAGTATCAAGTATTTTGGAATTTTAAGCATGCTTCCTCAGTGGAAAATTGCTGATACATGACATGCTGTCCTTAGCTCATCTGTTTCTTTTACTATCTCATTAATAAGACCTAAAAAGCTAAGAGGAAGCACTGAAATTTGCTTCCTGCTAATGGCTTCTCCTCCTCAAATTAGAGGCTCAGTAGGCACATTGTAAGTGACATTTTAACCTTAAACTTGGTCGTGATGAGTTTTTAGCTTTCTAAAAATGTATGATTCATTATCAA
The DNA here is from genome assembly GCA_004025085.1 of Thryonomys swinderianus. Lineage (NCBI taxonomy): Eukaryota > Metazoa > Chordata > Mammalia > Rodentia > Thryonomyidae > Thryonomys > Thryonomys swinderianus. Next base: position 42,974 of record PVIC010004992.1, on the reverse strand, counting down.
ATATTTAAGTATCTTCACAGCCGTACCCCGCTTCTACGTGCACATTTTTGTATTAGTTATATTCAGTTAAATTGTAATGCCAGAAACACTACAAAATGCAGTGTAGCAGCCGAGTGAAAACATATGTTCCGTATTTTAGTGACTCAAGTGAGGAGTCAGTTTGGCCGGTGTTTCTCTTCTGTTTATTAAAGGGTCAGGCTTCGTCGCTCGTGCAGGGCTGTCATCCCAAAGTCCAGTCACTGTCTTTCTCCCACCTGGAAGAAAAAAGTAACCTTAAAGGACACCACTTTTAAAAATTTTTGATCTGGAAATAGCACAGATTTCTAGGCATTCCTTACATTGAGTACTTTTAGCTGTATTATCAAAATTCACACCAAGACCAACTGAAAACTGTGATTTAGTTTGCGAGCAGAGTGAGACAAACGCGGCCCTTGGTCTGGCTGATTCCGCACCGCCCTGTGCGCCAGCTCGCGCTTCAGTTCTGGAACAGAGTCGTGTTCTTCCCAAAGTCTGGAATTTGTTTTCTATTCCTCCCTCGACCTAGAATGTTCTTCTATAATGCTTATTAACTCTCAATTCTGTGATCCGTTTTTCTCAAGGAAGTCTTCTCGGTGAGGTCATTTCCTGTTGTTTGCATTCAGTGCAGCCAGTTCTCTGACTTCTGTAATATGCATCACCATCTTTGCAGGAGCTCTGCTCTGAAGAGAGTCATCACTGAGCCTTGCAGGATGTCTGGAACCTTCTGACCGTCCAAACAGCGAATAGAAACTGAGTGAACCAGGCAATGCCCTCTTCCAGCAGCTTGCTCCTTAGGTCGGTTAGCAGAAGTTAGAGTCACCCTGCAGCTGCAGCACCATTGTCAACAGGAGAAACAGTGCTGAAAATATATAGGAATCAGACAGGCGTTTCTGAGGTTAGCTTTTCTATACACAAAATTATAAAGATGACATTCAGGGTATGTAGCCAGACATACTGTGGGAGAGAAACACATTTAGACTTTGTTATCTGATAACAAAGGACAGGGAGGATAGGGAAAAACAAAAAAAAAAACCTTAAAATTATCATTATTTTTAGCTATTTTTCTACATTTTCAGCTTTTGATAACTGGATGACAGTTTTATCCATTTAGTTCTTACCTTTTACCCAAAGATCAATATTCCTAAAATAAAGTTAATGCTCTGCAAAGATTCTGAGGAGTGTTTTCATTACTCCCCAGAGTTATACAGTGATTGAGAATTAACTGTTAGAGTGATTCCAAGTTCAGAGAAAACTGGTCTGAAGTCAAGCTTCTGTTACAGTAATGAGTCATTGTGACTTTAATTACTAATATGGGACGCGGCTTGATCTCTTTGGACTAGTAGCATATCCTATCCATCTGGCATCTGGGAGTTTAGAGAATCATTTGATTGATACTTTTGTGTTCTGTATTTTCAACACTCCCTCACAAGTGATCCCTCACAAGTGTGTGTCTGTGTGTGTCCGTTTGTGTGCATACGCATGTGTATTTCTTCATTTAGTGTTTAAAGATTCTGAGAAATTATGTAATTTATAGTTTTAGGCTAATATACACAAGTATCTCCATTTTTCTGAGTCAATTATATTTCTTTGACAGTTATAACTGCAGTTTAGATTGCAGGAATAATAAAAAATTTATGATCAAAGTGCTTAACATATAGAACTTAATTTCAACATACCCATATAATTAATTCAATTTCATCTATTCATTTAGCAAACCTGTACTTTGGCAGGCTCTATTTTCTGTAAATAGAACAGAAGAAGATTCTGGTTGGATTGGAACTGGTGTTTATCCTTCTTTCCCCCAGTCTTACCTGCGATGTCCCATTTAACACTACTAGGAGTCAGGGCTTCTGCCAAGTGTTCTGGTGGGGAAATAAAAGCAGGGGATCCCCAAGTCACTGAACACAACAGGTTGTATGTCAACATTTGTTCACCACGTGCTAAGGTATTGCGTGGCATTAAGACTTGGTGAAAGGTTCTTCTTGATGAATGGCATTTCTAATTCTCCCTACTTAAAATAATTCTGTCCTAAGCAATGTCTCTACATCTATATCAACAAGTTAAGTAGAAGAGAACAAAAATAACAGCATAAGCTTAGAAAAAATATTGCAGCACTTGAAAAGATATGGTCAGCATAGCAATGCCATCTGAAAAGAACTTCTATGCAGTTAAATAGATGTTATTTAATTCCACTTCCTGCTGTCGCCTGTAAAATATACTTTACTTTCCTGGCCATATTGCATAGCACCTCTATCTACTTATTACCAGGAGACTTTTATTTCAGTCTGATGTAAGATAGAAGGTCAAGACTCCAATAGAAATTCCCTTAAATGTGCAGCAAAATGAGATTTCAGGAGATTATGAGAAATCTATCTGTGCGTATCTCTCAGAGAATAACAAGATTTTTCCTATACCCATTACGTTTAAGAATTTTTGCACCTGTTAGTCTTCAAGGTTGTACAAGGCTTCCTATCTCGATAGAGGAAATAAAGGTATAATTTAAATTCTATATAGATGCCTGTCTCCCCAAAACAGTGCACATCAATTCAAAATCCACAAATAGATGGTTGCAGAACAAACATACTATTATCCTGAAAGAGATGAAACATTTCTAAAATAATTACATAACTATATTCTAAAAATGAGTGACAGAATTACAAGAATGGCTTTGGAAGCTCAGGGAAGAATCATTTATAATCTCAAAGAAAAATGATTGAAGTATTTTCAAAGAGCAGAACAGTGTATTATTACTCATCAGAAACCTATGCAAGCTTCCCACACCACGTGGCTGCCTGTCCGGCTGGCTCTTGACTGCAGCATGTTAATCTTGTCTTTATCAAACCGCTTGGTTCCATCCCAGTCTTGATGGTCAGCTTCGGCACTTGGTCTCTGGCTTCAGAAACCTTACCTGCAACCCGTCTGGAATTTCATCACCTTCTCTTGAGACTCATTTGTAGAGTTAGATTTATTCAGTGTCATTGTTTGGCACAGTGAGCCCAGTATCAAATTTTATATTCCTCACACTGTCTTTCTAAAAGCTTCCACGATAGAAGGAGAAAGCACTGTGCCTGCGGTCCAGGATTTTCACATATGCTCTGGTAAAAGAGGAAGGAACAGGACCAAGGTCCTCTCCTGGAGGACGAAACGATGGTGTCTGGGGCAGCACACTCCTGTGCACCCTGCTGGGAAGTCAGAACCCAGTAAGCGCAGCCTGCCAGGCCCTCAGCCTGGATTCTGTCAGAGCTGGGCAGTCTGTGGGCCCCTTGGAAGCCCTTCACTCATCCGTGCTCTGCTCTCCCCAGTTCCTCCCAGAACCCCAGTGGACATGAGCATGTTGAGATGCTGGTTTCTTGCTCAATTTGGAACCCTTAGCTCCCTTTCAGTTCTGCGTGTTCCAAGGCTGAATAGAGCGATGGAACTGTGTTCATGGTCAGGTCTGCGAAGGTCTTTAGGTCACTTCAGTGCAGCCTGAGACCTGGGTTAGCACAGCAGCCCACTCACACCAGCTCATTTCAACATATTTGATTAGTTTAAAAATAGTCCAAACAAATGCATTTTAGGCCATCAGAGCCCGCTTGTTTTGTGTGTCCTGTGAAACCTCATTTGACAGCTGTTACCTATTGTTATGCTAGAGATTTGCAGTTATGTGCTGGCCATGTGCTAACTGAGCCACTCCCCCACACCATTCTCTCTCTTGGGAGTTTCTGACCTTTCCCCCTTGACCTACACATTTAACCTCTGCACTATCACCTCTGAACTTGCCCTCCATACTGATTGGACAAAATGTCATCCCATAATGCCTGTGGGTTCCTGAAACTTCATGGTCATTTCCTAGATCAGCCCTTAGATCCTTGGGACTTCTATCAAAAATGTCACAAAAGATGGAAACAACAGCAAGAGAAATACACTTGTGAGCAGCTTTTCATACTAGAAGCATGACATCACCTGGAGAGAAAAAAATCACAAAGGCTGAAGTAGGAAGAAAAAAGTCACAATCATCAGGGACAATTGAGAGTTTTTGCAAGATTTGGCGATGAGAATGACTTTTGAGTGAAGCTGAAGTTCTTGCTAAAAAAGAGGGAAGGAAAAGTCAAAAATGAATTACCTACAGATAGTACAAGAGTAGCTATCAAGGCTGGAGAACTGTGCTTCTCAAGGAGAGCCAGAGAAGACATGACTGCACTTGGCAGTATCCACACTTTGGTGTGCCTATGATCGATGCCCATGATTGGTGTTAATTCTGGTGGTGAAGTGGCCATCATGAAGCATGCGATTTCACTCTGAAAACTGTTTGCTAAGAGAAATGTTCAATGTGTGTTCCAAGAAATGCCAATGTCAGCTGGATCTCTTTTCCCGGATTCCATTATTTCACAAAACTTCATCCTGTGCTGCCTTTAGAAAAACTCCAGGCTTTTGGGAAATTCCCTCAAAGTCTCCATGAACACGAAGACAGAGTAAGGCAGAGGAGGAGACATGAATAAATTCTTTTAACATTTGAAATTATAAAACTAACCACGTTTTACATCTCAAAAATATTTGACCAATGAACTTTAGGTACTTTGATGATCAAAGTAGATGTAGGAGAATACTGAATGACTCAAACATTTTCCAGTACCAGAGAATTGGAGTACAGTCCATTACACACTCATGCCTGCATAGAATACAGCTCTGAAATACCATTTTTAACTCTTTCTAGCCTACCTGTGTAGTGTGGAACTATTTTACCATGGTGTATAAAATTAATTGAAGAGCCTATGTAGGGCCTCAAAGTGTTTAAATAAAGCAGTGATGGATCTGAAAATACTGATATCTTTGACCTTCGGGAGTTAGGTGAATCTGTACTGTATTCGGGAAGATATTTTCTGCTCCAGCAAACTGTTTGCTGACCAGGAGGGTAGTGTCCAATTTCATAATAACTCATTTTTTTTTCCAATTTAGGAAACACATACTTAAAGATAGTGCTATAAAAATCCTCAAGGAGTGAGTCTGGACAAACCGTTTCCGAGCACTGCAGGTCTAAATGTGGAGGGTGACACAGCAAATCCAGTGTGAACAAGAGCATGTGTTAGAGTTTAATAGGATTTGTGCTTTGAAGTATTTTCTTTCTGATCCTGTATTTTCAAACTCTCTCCAGCTAGATAAATTACTTTTTGCTTCTTTCTTCTGTTCAGTTTATTCTTCTGTTTCACCTTGTTTATTCATATTTCAATAGTCCTCCAGTGTATAGCAGCTCATAAGAACATGTTTCTATTGTTTTTTTTCCCTATAAAATAGCTTTCTCATTATTTTTGGTAAAACTTTGCTGTAAGTCAGAGCTACCTTTGCACAGCCTGATGCAGAGTGTGGCACAGAGTTCGGAGCTCACCTGACTAAGAACGTCTTGCAAATCAGGAAGAATGGGGTATGAGCAATTGCATTAAAGCGCTGCTTGGGGGCACCAGGGACAGATCTATGACTAAAGGTTACAGGGCAGCTACTATGCTTTTCCTTGGGGCTGAAACGGAAGCTTCATTTTAATTGTCAAGCCAACATTGTGTCTCTAACCAAGTTGGCAGAGAACGGTGCTCTCCTCATTACAATCTTTAAGATTTAAAAGCTGTTGGACCAGAGATTTAGCTCAGTGGTTCCAGCGCCTGCCTCGCAAGCGCAAGGTCCTGAGTTCAATCTCAGTAACTACATACAATGCTGGACATGGTGACTCACCCCCACCAGCAATCAGTACCACATACCACAGTGCCAGGTGTGGTGGCTCAAGCCTGTAATCCTGGCACTCGGGAGGCAGAGACAGGAGGATTGCTGAGTTCGAGGCTTGCCTGGGCTACATAGTGAGTTCAGGGCCAGCCTGAACTACAAAGCGAGACTCTGTCTCAAAAAAAAAAAGATTTAAAGCTGTAATTTTATAGTTCGAGTCATTCCGATGTTCTACATCTACGCTGATCACCAACATATCCGGATTCACTAGCATGGAGGACACAGTCACGCAGGAAGTTAACTGACGTGTCCGTTAAAGTGAAATTTAATTTCTCTTAGCTTGAGCTAAACTTTTCCCCACTGTTCTCGCAGTGTCCAGCAGAGTATTTCTCCACATATAGCTGGAAAAGTTGAAAGTTCAGAGTTGTGAGTAAGACAGAGGCAGACAAGTACAACGGTTCGTCTCCTTCCGGTCTGTCTGCGTCAGCCTGAGGCACCTCCACAGAAAGCAGTTACTGTCTCACAGACGGGGTAAAAAGTCACCGGAAAATAGCAGCCGGCCTCTCCTAAGGAAAGCAATGGCAACGAAAAAAGACCATGTACCAAATTATTGACAGAAGTTTGCATATTTTAAAACATAATTCTCCAACAAACATGTTTTGGGTGATGCTGAAACCCTACGGTGTGTACATCTCGTCCAGCTGGTCCGGTGTGGGGAGCTGAACGCCCAAGCAACAACAGGCTAACTGGTCCTCCCAGAGTTCTCCAAACTATGGCAAAAGAGCATGGAGAACTTATTAAATAAGGAGTGAGAAGAATCTGTTATTAGTCTCTGTGTTACATGCCAGTGTTTAGAGCCCTCTGAACGTAGACCTGCTGTTGCGGTTCCGGAAGGGATTTTCTCAGGTGCCTGATCCAGTTTTCAGCTGCGTTTTGGGACTTCCGCGCTCCTGGAGGACAGAGAAGCGGGAGAGAAAGACCCGGCATCACGTCACACCCCGGAGATGTGCAAGGACAGGGAGGCTGGGGGCGTGGTCTGTTTGCCTGCGAGGAGGGAGCGAGAGCTTCCCTCCCCGAGGCCGCTGCGGGGCAGGTCAGAGGTCTTGGCCGCTGGACGCGCGCTCCGGCCTCTCCTCCCGGTCTCCACCGTCCTCCTGCTTCAGGCCGCGTGGATGTGGATGCGGATGCGGAAGCGGATGCGGATGCGGAAGCGGATGCAGATGCGCATGCGGAAGCGGATGCAGATGCGCATGCGCCGAGAGGGCCCTGCCCTTCCGGACACTTCCATCGGGCAGGAGAAACCTAGGGGGGCTGGCTCGGCCCATGTGCAGGATCGTCACCCGAGGCGCCCTGGGCGTCCCAGGACCCCGGCACAGACGTCGCCCGCGAAGGGTCCAGTTGGGCGGCCGCTTCTTCCTCTAAGAGCAGAGGGGAGGGGGTGGGGACCTCGGCTCGGGTTCCCGCCGGCCTGGAGACCCCGGACCGGAGGACGGCTGTCAGCGGGTCCGCAGGCGCCGTTCGCATCCGCGCTTCCACCGGACGAAGGCTCGCTTCCTCGGGCCTCGGAAGCGGCTGTGCTCACACGGGCGCTCGGGACGACCCACGCTGAGAAGCTCGGGCGGCGGGTGGGGAGGCCCGCGCACAGCCGTCCTGGCGGATCGGGCCTGCCGCGCAGGGGCGGGTCCCGGGCCGTCTGTCCGCCGGTCTGCGGTCCTTCTCCGCGGTGGGCGCCCCCGGGCTGCGCGATCAGGCCGGCAGCAGATTGCAGCTGACCCCACCGAGCCGGAGGCCCGGGATTCGTGGCTCCGCAGGGGCCTGGCGCAAGCGCCCCTGCCCCGCGGTCTGTCTGTGGCCTCTCCTGACCTTCCCGAGTCGAAGCTGTGTTTAAAGCTGCAATTAGAAAGGCCCTCGTAAGCGCAGCCAGGGGGAGACTTCACATCTTTTAAACGTTTGAATCAATCGTTTTCATAATTTGACTTTTATCAGCACCCAGCAAAATTAGGCCAAGCAAGCATAGTGTTTGTGTGTGTGACTGAAGGAGAAATTGTCGTGTTTGCATTCTGGGCGCCCCTGCCTCTCCCTGCCCCCCGCTTTCTGCCTCCAGATCACAGAAAACAACCAATCATTCGGGCGCACAGCTGGGCCTGGGCTCCCTCTCCACAGGACGCTTCTGTTTCCGCATGTGCTCGGGTCAGGCACTGGCAACCTCTGTTGAATTACAGTCTAAAGTGTTCTGCTGCATACAAATCGGATTCTCTCAGTGGCTACAGTTCACGTTTTAAGAAAACAACCTTACGTGGAAGAAAACAGCCAAGTGTCCTGATGCGTCACACTAGCACAAGGTCTGTTGAGTTTTCCACCCGTAATTTCGGATTCTCTTTGTCTTTTGTTAGCGCGACTTCTCTGCGTGGTAGCCTTTCTGACAGCCCTGTTTTGCTTTTTTTTGACTTTTTCTTTGACTCTGATCTTCTGAAAGTCCGAGTGCTTTGTTGTAAATCTACTCCACAAAGTGTAAGTGACTGGTGCATATTTTATAGAAGTTTAGGAGGAGACGTACAAGATCGCTGATGTTTCGCCAGCAAAATATTTTAAAATATCCACGTTAGACATTTCTTCTCTGCCCAAGCTTGGATCTCTAAATTTACACCAGCTCCACTTTCCTGCTCTAGCTCCTTCTTTTTTATGCAGACCTATAAAGGACATAAATCACCCACATATTGCTGTACCTTGGTTTTCTAAATCTTACGTTACTTCGCTCATTTACTGCTAGGAAACAAAGACACCTTGAATTACTAGGACCTTTTTCCCTGGGAAAGAGGATTATTTTTAAAAAGCTGCTTTCTTCTCATTCTCTCATTTTTTTTTCTGTTGTGCTGATGAACCTTCTAGAAAATTCAGACAGAAATAAGCTTGGCTAAGGAAGCAAAATCAGCACAGACTGTGATAGGAGGGTCCCTGAGCAGTGTGAAATCCAGACTTTCAAAAGATAAATTCACTGGGCATGGTGGCTCACGCCTGTAATCCCAGCACTCGGGAGGCAGAGGCAGGAGGATTGCTGAGTTCAAGGCTTGCCTGAGCTACACAGTGAGCTCAGAGCCAGCCTGAACTACAAAGCGAGACCCTGTCTCAAAAAAAAAAAAAATCAGCAACAAAAAAGATAAATTCTATGTCTTTTACCTGCATTGGATGATCTTCTCCCTTCAGAATATTTTCAAAAGGGCTTTGGCATAGTTACATATTGTTTATGGATCAATCTAAAAAGAAGGTGAGAAACAATAACTCTACATTTCTTTTCAACTTTCTTGTGATTATTACAGTTGGTGCTTCTTCCTGACCCTGGCCTGTCTGTATTTCCCTTTCAATGTTTTCATATCTTAATATTCACCTTTACATTTGTACTCTAAAAGTTACTCTAGGAAAGTATCCTGAAGGATCCAAAGGTGAAATGAATAATTCAAGGTTGTGGATGTAGGAGAAACAATTCAGATTGGTTTCTTTAACTTAAGGTGGTGGTGGGTTCTCATTCTAGTGGATTGACCATTTTCAAATAAAATAAGATCTCCTTAGCTAATTTTTCATATCGTTCATGGTCGATGAGAGAAACAGAGTCGTGGCCATGCTGACATTGTTTGGATAGAAGCTGCCGTCTGTAATAACAATGTTTTGTCATCTACTTATGAGTCACCTGCGTGGTCGTCCTTTTTACCCGGATAGACCCACAGCTCAGCTGTCCTCGAAGTCCTGTTGAGTTGTGGCCCCTAGCATTGGAAACAGGGCCTCTCTCCCGCTAGCTGTGTTTCATCAGCCACACGAGACATTCAGTACGTTTTATTATGATAATGGTCAAATGTGGCTTTTAACTTCCAAGTGTGCAGGTTCTTAATCTTAAAAATAAAATTGTTTACTGGGTGCAACAGAATCAAATGCAATTAGTTATTTTTGATCTCTCTGTTTCCTGGGGGTGGTTTCGTTTCTGAGCATCACTGTGTCCTTCAGGGTGTCCTTGAGATCACACTGTAGCCCAGAGGCCATGCTGGAAGTAGCCAGCATCCTCCGTCCTCAGCCTCAGAGGAGGATGGTTATGGTTGTCCCCCCAACAGCCGGCCAAGTGATCTCCTCACCATCATGTTAGATTGGCTGACCACTACTAACCTTCCTGACTTGGGTCTTGTAGGGTGAAGGGACCATCTTTTTCATTTTTTTTTTTTTGATACTGAAGTAAGAAAAATTAATATTTACAGTTTTTTGTGGGCTGGACATTGATTAAGTGTTTTGTATTTAATGAATTACAGTTCTCACATAAATTTATACCTGGGTGTAATCCATCATTTTACTTTACAGATAATAAAACTGAGTTTCAGAGAAGCTGAAAATCCTGATTACGGTTAAATGGCTAAAAGATGGAGGACTTAGGGTTTTATTCAAGCTGCTCTCGGAATCTGCTCCTGCAACCACAGGAAATGTTTAAAAATGCTCCAGGCCCAACCGGGCGTGGTGGCTCATGCCTGTAATCCCAGCACTCGGGAGGCAGAGACAGGAGGATTGCTGAGTTCGAGGCTTGCCTGGACTACATAGTGAGCTCAGGGCCAGCCTAAACTACAAAGCGAGACCCTGTCTCAAAAAAAAAAAAAAAAAAAAAAAAAGACAGGAATCCGCCATGAACCAGCCCTCCCCTTTCCCCGGGCTTTGGTTCGGGCCCTCTCTGCACTCATCGGTTGTATTTCTTCAACAGTTGATCCAGATGCTTCCATTTCTCCCTCTGGCCTCCATTTCCGGAGCACCTTCCCGCCTCAGCTCTGCCCGTCCTGTGCATGTGTTCTGGTCGGCCACCTGACCCTTGGTCGGGCACGAAGCCTTCTCTGGTAGGAACTCACCAGCCCTTCTTGCTTTTGCGGTGGTCACACGCTTGGTGTTATAGGCAGTTAACTTTACATAGGGTAAATTACTATTGTCTTCAGATTTTAGTATTGTTATCAAACTAGGCTTCATGAGCGTCACAGAGGGGTGGAGAAGAATGTGCTCCCTCCTTTATCTTATTCTTGCTTGTCCTTTAGAGAAACATTGCAAAAGACAGCTTATTTAGTTAGCTCATGAGTCAGGAAGCTATGGATGGGAGGGGACTGAGACAGCTGTGTGACCAGCAAAACTGATCAGAATTAAAATAAGAATAGATGGTAACTAGGATTTGGGGCCAAAGAGGAACCTACCTCAGAAAGCATGGAAGGCCGCCCTTTCCCTACTAAAGAGGGTGCCGCAGGCTCTCCCAACTAAGCTCGTGACTTCTGGAGGACTTTAAAAAGCAAAATAACCAGTTCTCCTCTAAAGTGCTGGTTTCCTTTAAAGCCTGAGTCCTGAGGAGCCGAGTCAGAGAGCCTGAGCTCCAGCCTGTGTTTCCAGCTCCCGGAGCAATGCTGCAGATGCCACCGAGCTCTGCCTATTGGTGGTGACTGTGGCTTGGGGAGCCCTGCGGCCTCCCGCTGCCCCCGGCCCCAGGACCCTGGAGCTCATCACCCTATTTCTAATCCACTCCTTCATTCTGGGGGATCACAAGCTGGAACCTCCATTGTATCAGTGACTTAACCAGTCATTAGTACAATGGGGTCATGTTCCATATTACAGTCTGTGCTGTGTCTCTAGAGTGTGCAGTAGTGAAAACGTAAAGGATGGTTCTTGGGATTTTCTGTCTTCTGTTTACTTGGTTGGATTCCTTTCAAAGTAAATCTGGGAACAGAGAGTCATATGTGAATATTTGGCATCAGAATATAAACCCACGGATCAGGCGTGGTGTGTGAGGAGCAGGCATGATAAAGAGCCAAGTTGGAGAAGCATCAAGTTGCTCAGTACAAAGGCAGACTGGTCCTCGGTCTCAGGTGTTTTTGGAGCAGCTTCATGAAACACACCTCAGGACTTTCTCTGTGGAGGAAGAGAGGGAAAACATGTGCTCATTGGGTCCCCATTTGGCATTGGCCAAGGTAGACCTAGCACTGGAAACTTCCATGAGTGCTCATGTGAGCTCTCTGAGAAGTGTAAGCCCATGTTCTACTGACCAATGCAAGAAAACCTTGTGAGTAAGGAAGCGAGGGCCAGGGAAGCGACTGGAGGGACATGAATTGGGTCGCTGACAGGTTGTGCTTGAGCCAACGTGGAGACGGATTGGCAGTAGTGTATAGATAGTTTTGTGGCATAAGATGATTTCTGTAGAAGGACTGAGGTCTTGTCTTGTCAAAGGCCTCTTTAGTTTTCCTTCTTGCCTTGTAAATGTCAAGTTTATTACAGGTGGCCAGAACCCTCGTGAGGGTTCCCTTTCAACTCCCTCTGCTTAGTGCACTGGGCGCAGTCAGGCCTTTGGCACAATTCTTGTCTTGTGGTGAGAATCAGACAAGGTTATGGGGAGAGAGCAGACGTCCAGTTAGTCTCTGAATATAAGTCACGGCTTCCAGAGAATGCTGACGTGGGCATCACCAACGGGGGAAACTGGGAGAGCAACTTACTCGCCGATTTCTCCGTGGTACGTGTATATGGCCCTTGAGTAGTTAATACAAAAATTACCGAGTCCAGACAAAATGCATTATGTTTAACTATTTGCCTCAAACCCTACTAGAATTTCAGTTTATACCTGTTTATAAGGCAAATCACAACTTTCTCCCATAAATGACTTCTCTTTTTCTTTCCCTTTCCCTCCCTCCATACCCCCCATCTCTGACACACACACACACAGGCGCATGCACACACACATGCACACATGCACACACTCACAGACACTGAGACCCTCAGCAGAGGTTGGAATTTTAAAGATACTGGTGGAACGACAACCCTCTGATTCAAGAAGTCACTAAGGAAGAAGCGAAGGGTCCACTGCATCTCTAGTTTGAGGATGAAGGGTGAGCAGGGAAACCATGGAGAAACCATGGTTATGGTTGGCTATCTCAAAAGAGCACTGTAGGAAAATTAAGAGAAGAAGAAAACACTGAAACCAGACATCCCCAAACTGGCCTTGGTTCTATTCATACATTGATGCTGATCGATTTACTCATCAAGATGAACTATATACTTTGCCATAAAATAAGTTTCAGTACATTTCAATACATCAAAGCTCACAGAGTATATCCCTTCACCAAAGCAGATTCAAATTAGCAACAAAAGACTGAAAATACCTTACAAAATGCTGACATTGATTTCCTTCGTTCTGCCTTTTTCTCTTCTGCATTCAAATCTCTCTTCTTTTATTCGTTTTATTGGGATATTTGAGATTACATTTAGGGTGTGCACAAGCAACCTAGAAAAATGCACTTGAGGATGCTTGATTTAATTATATCTGCAATGTACATTTGTCATAAATAACATTGGCAGTTTCCAGGGATTCTGGGTCTGTTTGGAGACTATCCTTCAGCTTATCACACTCCTCAAATATTTGGAAATTTGAAAAACATTAAAGAGTCCATGTGGAAAAAAAACTTTATAAGTATGATGATAAAATATTTCTAATCAAAAGAAACAGAAAATATAGTATATAGAAATTTATGGGGTGGCATTAAAGCAGGACTTTGAGCAGAAGTTGTGTATGGTCATATTACCCAGAAGAACAGGCTAAAGTCAGTGACTTAAACATTCACATTAGGGAAATACTTCTTAAACATGAGGAAGGACAGCTAAAGTAAGTGTAGATATGTCTGAATTGGCAAATCAAATAGATAATTAATACAATCAAAAGTCTGATCTGCTAGAGACTAATACAAGTGATAAACTCCTAGTAAGAGTAATAAGAGGGAGGGAGCACAGGTTGTGAAGGAAACGAATTTCAACAAGGGGAAAAGTTTTCTTCCAAAGACTCTATAGATAATGAAAGACTAAAAACATTATTACAGACAACTTTATGGAAATAAATTTGACTGATTAAATGAAATGGATAAATGACTTGAACTATATGAACTGTCAAAGTTCATTCAAAAGAGAAAAAGTATAAATTTTCTTTACCTACTAAATAATTATATTGGTAGTTAAAATAATATAAAGAGAACTTCAGGTTCAAAAAATCTTCACTGCTGAATAATTCAAACATTTAAACAATAACAGCTCAAAACCTCTTTTCAGGAGGTAGGAAAAGAAAGACTCCTTCACAAATTAGCCTGCAGAATCAGCTGTATCTTGATAATAATTCATAAAAATATTACCAGGAAAGATACTTGTAGATCAATATTCCTTATGAAAACATTAAAAAATGCTCACAAAATATTGAAATATTGAACAGAGTAAATTAAAAGATGCTACATCATGTTTAATCAAGACTAAGAAGTGCTATTATAGTTAAAGCACTAATTTTTAATAAAATAGAGTTTGAAATAGCAATAAATGTTTACTTTCTCAAATAGTGAAGCAGAAACTTTGTAAAATTAATATAGTTCATAATATGAAGAAACTATAAGAAAAATTCTAGAAGAGGCATGTTAAAAATATGTATGCATTTAGCTCTGTGGTTCTGGCATCTGCCTGGCAAGCACAAGGTCCCAAGTTTGATCCCCAGTACCACATACCACAGTGCCAGGCGTGGTGGCTCACGCCTGTAATCCCAGCACTCAGGAGGCAGAAGCAGAAGCATTGCTGTGAGTTCGAGGCTTGACTGGGCTACATAGTGAGTTCAGGGTCAGCCTGAACTACAAAGTGAGACTCTGTCTCAAACAAACAAACAAAAATATATATGCATAATATATTGAATAAAATTCAATTTTTATTCATAATTAAAATAGTCAGCAAAGTAGAAAGTGAAGAAAACTATCTTATCTTGAGAGGACAGAAATTACAATACAGGATCAAGGATTTAGCTCGGTATTTCCAGTGCCTGCCTTGCAGGTATAAGGGCTCGAGTTTGATCCCTGGTACTCACCTGCTCACCATAAAAAGAAAAAAGGAAAAAGACCAATTCAGAATATCGCTTTGTGTCAGATTTAATATTTTTCCTCTTAGACTGACTGAGCACAAGACAAGACAACTCAATCTCATCTCTTCTACCTGACAATGTGTACGTGCTTTAACTAATCCAATATTTATAGCATCTGAGCACTTTACAAAATAAATGCTATGTGAGAAAAATTTTTAAAAAGTATTGCTTTTAGGGCAATACATTAAATTCATTATACTTTTATATCCTAGCCATTAATAACCAAATGAATTAAATATACTATTTACAAAAGTGTCAAAAATCTCCATCTCTTGGAAAAAGTTTAATTGAGAAATATAGATAGGTGCGATGGAGCACGCTTGAAATCCCGGCATTGTGGCGGGTTGAAACAGGAAGACTGTAGCTTGGAGATCATTCAGGGCAACTTCCAACTTCACAAGACCCTGTCTCCACAACCAGAGGAAGACAGCCGAAGGGTCTGGCTCATGGGAGGCCCTGGGTAACCCTCAAAACCGCAACCATGTGCGTGTGCACAGGCACACACCCATGCACACACTAACAAGAAAGAGAGAGAGGAAGAAAGCAAACATAAGACCAAAACATGTGCAATAACAAATCATGGCTGAGAGAAAATTTTAAACACTTTCACATTTTATAGACCGGAAGTGTTGGTGATGTGAAGATACCCATCTTAACTTTCATCTAGAGATACGCTGTAATGCGGATCGAATGTTTCTTATCAGAGCTATGGGCCCGATGCTAAAGTGTGGTTGGAAATGAAATCAGTGCGAAATGAGCAAAAGTTCCTGATAAAATCACAAGAATTAGAAGATAGTAATCATGAGTCTAACAAAAGCACACACCACACTCCGAGGCAAACCTCGGAGTCCGGCCACTCAGGCTGGATTCCCGCTTGCACTGTGTCTGCTCATCGCTCGGCTTTCTTGCAGGGGCTGGGCCTGGAGCCTTGTGTTCCCTCCACTTCCATCTTGTGCCTGTGCACGCACTTTCTGTGTCGACCGTCTCTCCAGCTACTCCGAGGTGGGCATCTCGCTGGACCTCAGCCTGACTCTCACTGCATAGACTGGAAATCTTGTTCTAAACATGAAGACCCAGCGCGGGGCTCCTGTGACCATCTTATCAGCTACACAACTACCGTGAGCCTCCTTCCACAGCGGCATCTTCTGCTTTTCTGGGCCTGCACAAGAGAGCTCTGGTCGAGATTTAGGAAGATTGTTATTCTCCATCATTCATATATTTTCTATTTCTCTGAAAAATACCATCTATGATAACAAACTTATAGGTTTTCTGGTCTTACATGGTGCTTGTATATTATGTTTTTGCGAACATGATTTTCTGAGCTTTTACTCTCCCTCCACGTCTATGGTAACAGTGCTGGTGCTGGTGCTGTTCCACAAGGGTCGTCTTTTTCTCCTCGTTCCCAAAGTGCCACCCTGGAGAAGAACGGCTCACCACTCGTCACGGGGTCCCCCAGCTGTGCCCGAGTGTCGTCTGCTCTTATTCCTTTCACTTGACCTAACACCCCCGGTGCCCAGCTGCAGGGTGTCTTGCTTCTTGATAAATCTCAGCCAAACCCTGCAGCTCCCACAGTGTCTAAGCACCGCACCCTTTGCTTTAAAAAGCAGGTATTTTCCTAGCTCAGCTTCACCGGAAGTGAACTGTAGATCTAGTGACGAGGAGACAGAACAAATCACGCCAACCGTTGTTTTGTCTTACAAGGTGGACAACTCTGGCTTGTCTTTAGCGAGGGGAGAGGGGGAAGGAAGGACGGGCGGTTTCTGCATGTCTGGATAGTTCACAAAGCCTAGACTTTGGTAGTTTCGAGTCCATCAATCCGCTGAAGGCCTCATGTCTTGTTCTTACCCAATCACAGCTCTGATCTTCCCAGAGCAGACCAGAGGCTCCGTTATGCTGACGGTTAAGTCCCAGACCCCTGTGCGTGGTCCGGTGCGCTTCTGTCTCGTAGTTGGAGGAGATGGAGTTTGCATACAGCCCTGAACAAGGAGAGCGGGCAGCCCGTGGAGGCAAGTGGGTCCCAGGCTGCGCAGTTCCCGGAACTGGCCGACAGCTTTCACTATTTCACCAATTTTGCATTTTTCTTCCAACTGAGACAATTATATGATCATCCAAATTCTACTAAATATGTGTAGAGTCTATATAGGAAACTATAGATAGAGATCATGGTTGGCAGAAAAATAAGATGCCTCAAGTGAATGTGCCAACGGGTAGAATCATTACTTTCAGAAGGAGATGTGTGCATAGCTAGAACCATATAAAAGCTTTGGGAGGAGACTTCAGTAAGTTTCCGAGGATACTGGAAGGATTTTATCCACATTTACTTGTGTTTTTAATAATTCTTAGTAATAATTCACCAAGGTGTATCTTTATTTTTTATATGCTTTGATGGATGTGTTATAGTTTATAACTAAAATGAAAAAATGGCCTAGCCTGATAAGAGGCAAGTCACCATTAGGCTGAAGAGGTTGCGCCTACTTCAGGACCACAGCTGGACGTCCACAGGGGACAGTGGGTCACAGCTGGACGTTCCACACAGATGTGATGTGAATGCCTAACGTACCTCACCACTCAGGGCTTACACGGTAGCAACCCTGTAGAAGAATAAAAAGTCCTCCTTTCCTGCCATATATCTCTTCAGCAACCTCCACTGGCAAAATCTAACATCAAGTCAGCCGGCAGGGGGAAAAAATGTGTCAAAGTATCCGGTGAAGAAAGATTGATTTGGAAACAATGAATTCCTGAGTAGGAGAGTGAATTATTCATGTGGACTTGGCAAGGATTTGTGTTTTGGACTGGTTCAAGATGTTTCTTTAAATTTCATTGAGATAGAAAGCATGATGATTAATTTTCTGTATCAATTTGACCAGGTCATGAAGTACCGAGGCACTCTGTCAAGCATTTCTCTGAGTGTGACTATACTGAGATCCTGGATGGTCAGCACTGAACAAACTGAGGAGGAAAGACTGCCGCTGCCGGGTGAGTGGGCCTCCCTCAGCCTGCTGGGGGTCGGAGCCGAACTGAAGAGCAGCGAGAAGGAATTTCACCTGCAGCCTCTAGGGGGCGTCAGACATTCGGGACCAGAGAGGACTGTGGGGACACGGATCTTGCAGAGCTCAGGCCGTGGCTCACGCTGAAGTCCACCACCGTCTTCCCTTGGTCTCCAGCCGGAGAACTTCTCACCCTCAAGAACATGGTCAGCCAGTTTCTTAGTATGCACCTAACTTTATGCGTTGACACCACCAGTTTTGTTTCGGTATCTTTATTTTTCCTCCTACTGAGTCTGTTTCTTCTAAGAGCTCCGATACAAAGTGTTGCTCAAGGTTTTTAATGGTGGATTCTTTTTCTATCACTTCTTGGGGACCATGTTAAAAAATGTTCTAACATAGTTATAAAACTATGACTTTCGTTAGGCATATCGGTATGTTTCTCAAGTCTTTTGAAATTCTGCTGTTGTTATGGGTTGTGTTCAGATGTCTCCCGAAGACTCATGCAGATCAGGGGGGACTTTACGTTTTTCAGAGCTGACTAAATCTGGAGTGTGTGACTCTGGGGTTCAGGGCATGTGATCACGAAACCACTACACACGACCGATTAGGTTGGCACTGCCCTGATGCCATAGTTTGAATAAGATAACAGGGGTAGAAAGGTGACCTTATACCCTCTCTTGTTACCTGTGCTGTCTTGTGAGCCCCGCATTGTTTCCACTCCTCCAGGGCCGTTTGTCCTCCTTGTCTGGCCACCTGTGCACTGCAAACTGTGAGCCAAATAAACCTTCCTTTTGACCTTGAGTGCCGGGTTTATTGTCTCAGCAACAGAGAAAGTAACTAACACAGCTATGTGTGCACATATGTGACATTGTTTTTACATCTAATGAACTCTTAACATGATGAGGTCTTTCCCCTTTCTCTCTAGAAGCAGGATTTCTTATTCTGTCTATACTTTTTGGTTTTAATGAGCAAACCCAGATTTTTAAATTAATATTTTGTGATTATTTTTACCATTTTTTCTCTTTTAATCTTTGTTTTTATTTTTGATGCACACCTTGTTTGACTTGCTTTTCTTGCTCTTTTGTGAGGCCAGTGTAATAACTCTTGATCTCAAATTATTATTTACTGTGCTTATTTTTATGTAAATATTAATATATTTTGGTTTAATTGGCCACTTACTGTTTGTTTCTGTTTGTCACATTCTTTCTGGCACTTTTACAAATGAGCATTTTTTTTTTTTTTTTGAGACAGAGTCTCGCTTTGTAGTTCAGGCTGGCCCTGAGCTCACTATGTAGCCCAGGCAAGTCTCAAACTCACAGCAATCCTCCTGCCTCTGCCCCCAAGGGCAGGGATGACAGGTGTGGGTTACCACACCCGGCATTGTGGTATGTGGTCACTGGGGCTCGAACTCAGGATCTTGTGCTTGCGAGGCAGACTCCAGAAGCACTGAGCTAAATTCCTAGCCCAAAACATGAATATTATTTTAATATTCACTCTATTGCCACCATCTTTTTCTTTCTTATCTCTTGCTGATCTATGGCCCATATGAGTTATTACAGGTTAACTGCAGATAATTTTCTAACTTTTCACATCTAGTCTAAGATACTTAGAGCAATGTATTTCCATTTGTTTTTT
>PVIC010004992.1:0-23608 GCA_004025085.1 Thryonomys swinderianus | reverse complement strand
CATTTGTTTTTTATTCTTTGTGTTGGGTAAGTAGATGGACCGTGAGACCATAAGCTTACATGAAATAAATCAGACAAACAAGTTTAAATGTGGCATTTTTGTCTTGTGTTGGAAACCGGAAGTCTAAATAAGTAGCAAAATGGAGGATGGATATTAGGACATAGGGAGAACTTATTCAAATGGGAAGAGGAACTAGCAGTGGGGGAAGGGAGAAAGGAGAAGAAAAACAATGGAAATAATGCTTTTGTAAAAGGGAAGGAGAAGAAAAAGGGTTGTTGAGATCAGAGGGTAATGGGGTGGAAAAGAATTAAAATGTGTTAGTACATGTACATGCCCTCCATGATGAATGCAATTCTTAAGTAATACAAGCATGTACTGATAAATTTAAGAAGCTACTGGAAACATCTGTTGCAGTGTGTGTGTGTGTGTGTGTGTGTGTGTGTGTGTGTGCGTGTGTGTGTGTGTAGCAGTTCAGGACTCCATTCCATAAGTTACAGAAATGTGACTGCCGGGTTATACATGATTTGTAAGAAAGCATCAAACTGTCCTCCAGTGTGCGGTACTATTTTGTGTCTCTACCTAAAACGAGAGAGTTCTCAGTGCTCCATAAAATCACTAGTGCGGACTTGGTGCATCAGTGCTCGGGATTCAGGCCAATCTAACAGCTGCCTAGTGGCTGCCGTTGTTTAACTTTCCTGATGACACGTGAGATGGAACATGTTATCCAAGGCTTACTGCCAGCTTCATGTCTTTAAAGATGAGGTACCAAATAAAAATGAAGAAATAAAGTGTTTGTGACCGTTCCTGTATCTACAAACCACCAAGGATGTATCTTAGTCACTCTGTCTTTCAGGGGAAAAAGAAAATTTCTCTGAAGTCTATTAACTAGCATGTATACTTCCCACTCTGCCCTTATGAGATCTCTTACAAGGAAATGTTTCTGCAGTACCACTCCTTTCTCCTCAGTGAATACAGACCTGTTGTTCTCTATCAACAATAAAGCTTTTTATTTATTATACTTATAATACATTGCGACAAAACATTACTTTAAGTTAAAATATTTGCATCTTCCTTGTTCCTTAATGATTAAAATCGCATTCCCTTGCTTGTCAGGAAGATCTCTTGTTTAAAGGACAATGGCCGTGGACTCATTTTCTGTCTTAATTGCTGTATCTGCTTAAAGCCACTTAGTTTTTATTCCCCAAGGGCACTCTCAAGACTCTGGCACAATTTCCTGACTCTGTTCGTAAAATGAAATCCTTGGGGCTATAGGACGCTTGAGTGGAGCCCGGCTTCTTTTCTGTCACCGGCTGGGTTGTCTCAAGGGGCCGAGTCTGAGGGTGACCAAGGTGCACGGCAGAGATTCCACACGACACGGCTTCGGAACCACAGCACGTGCGCATCCATCTCACTGTGGGCCTCGAATCATCTGAAGAACAAGGAAAGATCACAAAACTGTGGGGTCTGAAGAAGGAGGAGACATCAGATTCTCTGTTCTCTCAGATTAAAGCCAAGAACTGCAGAAAGTGTTGATAAAATCTTATTCAGGGTGTCACATATATTTGTTTTTCCACAAAAAATAAAGGAAGAGGTAAGTTGAGCTTTGAGTAGGATGAACATAAATATTTGATGTAGACTTTATGGAAGTTTTAGATGTGGTTATGTCTCTAGGTTAGTGTATCATGCAAGAAAACCAATTGCCAAGGAGATGGAGGGAGACAGAGGCGGAGGCAGAGACAGAGACACCGATAGAGAGAATCCCATTCTTCTGTTTAGTCACAGAAGGTAAATTTAAATGTTGGTAGTGGTTTCCTGCTTTTCTGCCCTTAGTTTTATTGTTTTTTTACATTTTTCTTTAATCTTCAAAACTCTCCACAGTTTCGTTCTGCCGAACATAACCAGCCAACCCTCCCTGCTAAATAAAGACTCTTTTTCTCTAACCTTTGTTCGCTTAGTTATTGTTATTATTTTCTTCTTTTCCTTCCAGGCTTTATGTGGACTGATATATTTTATACCTATCTTTTTACTGACTTCACAGAGGCAGCAAGAAATATTCACAAGTGTTGCAAAAGTAATCACGTTTTAAAATCTAGATACATACAACACAGAAAAACTTTTGTAAATGTTAGAATTATTTTAAGGTATTCTGTCAATTTCAAATAATAACTGGCATGAACTATTAAACATGTAATAGCAAACATCACACTTTAGCTGTAGAATTTTTTGTTTTATCCTAAGTACTCTAAGTAATTTTTTTCAAAGGCATTTATGGATTTTAAATGCTCTTTATAATGGCCCTGTAAAGAAGGTACTATCACATTCTCATTTTATAAATGAGGAAATTGAGCAATCTTTGGTTAACTTG
This sequence comes from Thryonomys swinderianus, assembly GCA_004025085.1. Taxonomy (NCBI): domain Eukaryota; kingdom Metazoa; phylum Chordata; class Mammalia; order Rodentia; family Thryonomyidae; genus Thryonomys; species Thryonomys swinderianus. The sequence goes on along the minus strand of PVIC010004992.1, from coordinate 21,243 downwards.
TTCAAGGTTAGAAATAAGTAATTATTGGTTCTGAAGAACATGTGGAAAATGTAGTGTTTGACTTCACAGAGTTTGTTGATACAAATCTTGAGCTTAACATTCCACAGCCCCATCCTTCATATTTGTAGTTAAAGAATATTGTCTCAAGAAGTTATTTATAATGACAAAATTTTAATGTACATTGTCTTAGATAATCAAGGAAAAATTTCTGTTCAGACGGACACTATAATGTGATTTACAAAACTTTATCTTACCAAAATAACTTTGACAACTGAAAGTTTAATAACTGGTTAAACACAATATTTTGCTTTTATTCACTTGGTTACAGGAATTACAGTGTTGGAATTATCAGCAAGTGACAAACATGCAACTACATATTTGTGAGTTTCCTATTTTGCTAAATTTTTGCGTTTTGAGAATAAAAGTTGAAAAAAAGCAGAAACTAAAAGAAAAAGCTTAATACTTGTCTTCAAGTTTTTTTTTTTTTTTTTTTTTAAGCCAGGGTCTGGCTTTGTAGCTCAGTGTAGTTCAGTCTGACTCTGAGCTCACTGTGTAGCCCAGGCAAGCCTCAAACTCAGCAATCCTCCTACCTCTGCCTCACGAGTGCTGGGATTACAGGCCTGAGCCACCACACTCAGCACTGTAGGGAGTGGTACTGATTGCTGGTGAGCATGAGTCACCACACCCAATATCATATTGTATGTGGTTACTGGGATTGAACCAGGGACCTTGTGCTCGCTAGGCAGGAGGTGGAACCACTGAGCTAAATCCCCGGCCCTGTCCTCAAATTTTTAAAAAATTATTAAGAAAAATGATACCTAATAGAACAGAAGTGCATGGGAAGAATCAGTGAGCCTAGGAGCCTATTCAAAATTATAACTATCAATGTTGATAATTTATTACTCATTATATAGCAAATTTGTCAAGGAAGAAGAAGCTGAATAGGTGTATTAGGGACATTGTCTGGGGTGGATACCCTTATCTCTTTTAAACAGCCATGTAGTACATGAGTACAGCTAAGGTCTAAAGACATTGGCTGCTAATTGAACTCAATGGTAAAATTTATTGCACTTTTTATTACAAGATAAATTGGGAAATTCTATAAGAAGCCAATTTCTTTGGACTATTGAAATAAATTACTATCAAAATCTCAAGTTGAAATAATATTCATTCACCCTTTGATTTTTAAAATTGATTTTCTACCAGTGCCATAAACCTTTTCACAAACTGAGGAGAGACTAGGAAACTAAATATGCACAGCTCATGCCTTTGTTTGGCTTATATTCTGGTAGAGGAGATAAAAATAAAATATATGATATAAATGATACACAATATCAAGGAGCATATGAGTGTGCCAATGAAGTGTGCAGTAAGAACTGATGGCATGTCATGCACTGTGACAGGCAGTGTGACGGCGTGTACCATGAGGGCCTCCCAAAGCCTCACATGCTCATCGCGAGGTGTTTTTGAAGAGAATGGGTCTGGGGTGTGAGAAGGTGGATTCAAGTTATGTTGCCGGAATTAAGGGTATGTGGTACCAAACTAGACGCTGGTTGGAATTATCATGGTTCTGGGAGGCACCGCCTAAAAGACAAATAGCCTAGATGAAATAGAAAGGGAGAGGGGAGGTGGGCTTGTTGTGTATTGCTGCAGCTTACTGCTTGCTGCCTTCTGCCTACCATGGCACACATGAAGTGTTCCTCATCTGTGACTCCCTCTGCTGGGCCGCCCTATCTTGGAGCCAGATGACTATGGACTGAAACTTCTATCAAGTATGAGTGAAATAAACCTCGTCTCCTTTAACTTGATGCATCTGGTATTTTGTCTCAGCAATAAGAAAAGTAGCTAAGACAGGCAGTATTTGAGAGAAAACTGAATGAATCAGAGACAAAGGGGGAACAATATTTTGGGGAAATGTAGTCTTGGGCTGAACAAGCAGAAGTTTAAAAGCCCAAATGTGGACTAAGCTTGGTGTCTGGAGAATGAGGAAGAGGCTAAGTAGGAGCAGGTATATATGTAGTCACACGAGAATGTTTGTTAAAATGGAAATGCTCGTGATAAGATGCTAATAAAGAGGAAAATATACAACAGTGCTTAAGATGTTATATATAAGAACTGTTAATTGAAAATAAAACTATGGCACAAGTATGAATTTACATAAAGAAATGCGATACGTACAGCAGACATATCACATACAAAGAACATACCCAATTTTGTTACTTGTGTAATGGATTTTGGTTCTATGCTTTTCTATATTTTATTAACTTTGTGTAATGGACATGCCTTAAAATTTATCTAGTTAGGGCCAGGGATTTAGCTCAAGTGGTACCACACCCACCTTGGAAGCACAAGAGCTGGAGTTCGATCCTTGGTACCACCACCACCACCACCAAAAAAAAAAAAAAGATTATCTAGTTAGCACATAAATTTTTTTTTTTTTTTTTTAGACAGGGTCTCGCTTTGTAGTTCAGGCTGGCTCTGAGCTCACTATGGAGCCCAGGCAAGCTTCGAACTCAGCAATCCTCCTGTCTCTGCCTCCTGAGTGCTGGGATTACAGGCATGAGCCACCACGTCCGGCATTGTGGTATGCAGTGTTGATTGTTGGTGGGCATGTCTCCACACCCAGCATTATATGTGGTTACCGGGGATCGAACTCAGGACCTTGCGCTTGTGAGGCAGGCGCCGGAACCACTGAGCTAACCCTCCGGCCCCACATAAATATTTTTATAGTTTTGTTTTACTACATCATTTCTTTGTATTAACAAGTGGCATGCACGTGTCAACAAAGGTAGAATTAGAAATCGAGAGTAGAGACAGTGAGATACAAATCAGTTGGAGAATTGACAGCTACAAACTATGACGGCAAATGAGTGCACTATGAGATGAATACAATAAACAATTCGAAACATTAGGGAGTTTTCTTATCACATAAAAACCAAACCTGGAATCCAGACGATATAATGAGCTTAGTAAAGAATGATTGTTAGCTTAGCAGTGAAGAGGTTTTATCCTGCGTTTTGATGAATAATCAAGCAGAACCTTAACATGATTGCTGACATTAACTTAATAGAAATACAAAGTTAATGGGACATTTAGCAGAAATTTAACACCAATCTATCACTATGTGATCTCTTTAATCAAAGGCATCTTTGAATGATCTTTCTGTGCATTCAAATGGAAAATGTTTTTCAAGAGAAAAAAATAGAAAACGTTTTCCAATGTTTTAAATATAATCAAGTAACTGTCTTTCTTTTTATTGAAACACATAAAGTTGGATGATGGAAGAAAGCAAAAAGCTTTAGCCTGAGAGAAATGTCAGTCAAGCCAGCAGCAGCAGCAGCAGCAGCAGCCGAGTGTTTTGAGAGTTTATTCGGTTGACTTGACACTGGTCAGATTTGCATGAAAGGAAGACAGGAGCGGTTATCAGCCCGCCCTTGAGCTGAGATCACCGCCAGCAGAAGAGGAATCTTATTGCACAGTAAACATGGACAAGGGGCAGTTAAATGGCCCACGTTCCTTTGCACTTGTGCCATTGCTTTTGTTTATCACCGGAGGCGCCACGGTCTTACTATCTGTCAAAGGAGAAGAGTGGCGGCCTCTGCGCCCGCCGCGGAGGGCACGCGGTCCGCGCCAGGGAAGGGCAGCTTCTTCATCCGTGTAAAAGCACCGAGGCTTTATGTGCTGCTGTCCTTTCCCGTCTCCGAATATACCTGGAGCCGTTCTTAGAATAAACATTCCCGTCTTCACGGCTGTTTGGAGGAGGTGTGCCCAGACAGCAAACAAACACTGGCGTGTTCCCTGTACCTACATACCACGGTGTTTCTGGTTTCCCCACCACTGTGCATCTCTGCGTTCGCTTTTTCGCCTGCTGTTGAATCCGCTGTGTTGCGTTAATAGCAGCGCCTGGAGGCGGCGCAGGTCAGACGCTGCCGTCTCTGACCGCGCGTTTCTGTCTTCCCGCGGGGTCTGCACCTGGGGGTCGCGAGTGCAGCGTCAGGACTGTGGTGCTGACACCTCCACACTCCGGTCCAGTGTTAGATCTGTTCGGTTCCTTTGTTTTCCGGGTAGAGCCAGAGTTTCTCGTGCTTGGAGTCTTAGGACAAGGACTCGCTCGCTGCCTTTTCATTGTGAGACGCAGCCTTTCTAGGACTCCTTTCTGACACTGTTAACGCGTGACCACCATTTAAGGATGGTCAGCAGGACGGAATAAACTCGACTACATGAAATTAGTACTAAAAATACAAAATATGGCTGGGCGTCATGGCAAATGTCTGCAATCCCACCACCTAGGAGGCAGAGGCAGGTGATGGTTGCTGGTTCTAGGCCAGCCTGGGCTACGCTGGGAGTTCAAGGCCAGTCTGAATCGACAAGCCCCTGCTTCAGCAAAGAGATACAAATGCATACATACATATGTATATGTGCATAGAAATATAGTTATATAGCATTATCCATGTGTGTCAGAACTTAATGCATGATTTGATAATATGTTCACAGCTTTTAGAGGTTTAAAAAGGTCTTAAAAAGGGGACCAAGGGTGCAAATGAGCATCACAGCCCCCACCTGGCAAGCTTGAGGTCCTGAGTTCGACTCCTGGTACAAGAAAAAAAAAAAAGAAAAAGAAAAAAAGGAGTAAGTTTCGTGCCAAATTGCATTTTATGAGCTACATAGTGATAATTCTTGTGAGAAAATTAGGGAACATGGCAGACACGAGAAGGAGAATAGCATCTGAAGGAAACACAGTTCAGGAGCGCAAGGGAGGCGCCCAGGAGCGAGTGCGCAGGGCAGACGGACGCGGGGCGGTGACAGGCGGGGCCTGGGGACTGCCCTTCGCGGCCTCACCGCGGCGCTCCTGGCTCGGACCGGGAAGACTGTGAAGGAAAACCCGGGCCTTTACACCGGAAGCTGCTCTTCGCGTTTCTTTAACTTTTGAAAATATTCCTCTGTGAAAATCTGACTGGGTCATCACAAGATAATTTTTGAACATATGAATCCCAATTACCAAAAATAATGGTGTGATCCATTTTATAAAGATAGATTTTAGTTCTATTCCGTTACTCGGGTCGCTACAGCAAGGGACCCCATCGGAGAAAACTAATTGGCAGAGAAATAAATGAACCAACACAAAGAATTAAAATCCTTCTACTGTATCTTACTGTACTTTTACTGTATATAAAGATAGTGTGTCAGGCATATAGCATTTGAAACTTAAAGTATATGTTCAATCACATATACTAAAAAGCTAAGGAACTATTGAATATATATAGGAATTCTGTTTTCTGTGCTATCCATAAATGTAAAATACCTGAAGAATAGTAGAAGTACTGTTGGATTGAGTCACGAAATAAAATGGTGATTGATGAGGATAAAAAAGAAAGGCAGCTATCAACATAGAAAGTTTAATTTAGGGGATGTTGAAATTTCATTTTCTGAAAGACACTATTTTCAGAGGTAATGACCATATTCCTGTGAGAATATAAAACGGGAGGAAGCCAGGCAGGGAAAAATAGCACAAGCAGTATTTACCACATTTTTAAACCGGAGGTGTTTGAATTACTGCTTCAATCAGCTTTTTGCTTCGCAATAACATCTAGTCTAGAAGTGTTTGCTTTTCTGAGCTTATTATAAATCGCCAGTGTGACTTTGTCCGACAACCAAATTTCCCGTTACCTGGCCCGCGTCCGGTTTCGGATGATGCAGCAGCTCCAGAGTCCGCAGGGCGGGGCTCGTCGCGCCCGCCGAAATGCGGAGGACAGGGCGGCCGCGCCCCCTAAATCCTGGGCCGGCGACATGGGCCGTGATGGGTGACCCGCTCCCTCCGCTCCGGTTAGCCTCTCTCCGTCCTCATGACAGCCTTCCTCTACTTTCTATGAAAGTCAAATACCCGAGCCTATCTAATCATCTCCCTCTTCAGTCCTACGGGCTGTCATTCTTTATATTTTTATTTACAGTTTGATTTAGGATTATGCTTTAAAGATTTATTTTCACAGCGCATTAAGTCTTAAATAAAACATGCAGCGAGATTCTAAGTGGTATCTCTATTCAAGCTATATCACTAATTCATTAGGTTTGTCACTGACAAATGAATTATACGGCTCCCTTTCCACATCGTGCAGCTGATTTGAATCTGTAGCTTAATCTCTGAGCATTAATATCTCTATTAATAATAACAGTTTTTTTAATAAGAATTGAGTTCGTATTTTAATCTACAGCCTTCCTATTCCTAAGCATGTTCCGCGGCCCAATGTCACATTCAACACGGCAAGACACATACTGCTTGCGTTCTCCAGACTGTTTTTCTTTTCAGTTATTCACTTCCTACATCCATTCGGTACCCACTGGATCTCCAATACGAGGACACTGGAATTGGGGCCTTTTAGTGGCACGGAAAACCGCTGCTTTAGTGCATGGGCTGCTAATCCGAATACCGAAGTGACAGACAGTCCCGGGGTCTACAAGACAGGGACCTCGGCCTCGTCTCTGTGCTCTCCGGGGCCTCGGGCAGGCGGTCTGTCGGCTCTTCCTCTCTCTCGGCAGTGGAGAAGCTCAGGAGAAATGCGTGAAGCCCCCGTGCTCCGTCCGCCCCTTCGGTCACAAGTCACGGACCCTCCTGGAGTCCGTTGTGTGCTGGAACATTTGGAGGGTACGAAACAACGAAGGATACCACACAGCTGCACCAGCTGTCCGGGGGCCACTCTGAGCTCAGTTCCAGGGACACTTCCTGGCCGACTCCGAGAGCCCCTGAGCAGACTAGGGCACAGATGCAGTCACTTCTCATTTGTGACACGCTGTACAAACTCCAGTCTCCCCTGGGGATCCCTGAACCATCTTGCCTACACCATTTATTAAAAATGTACGGATGGATAATTTGTACCTGGTTCAACAAATTACTCAGCCTGATGTTACCCATATTCCTGGCAAAGTCTAAAGTACCTCTGCATAAATCTGTGATTTCTGAACTGAAGACACAATTTCCAGAGTGGAGGAAGAAGCCCTAGGGCAGTGCTCCGAAGGATCTCACGTGACTGTTGTGTTTACTCTTGTTTTTCTTATCCTTGTGTATTATTTTTGCTTTAAGTGAAGTTTACAACATGTGATCAAAATATGATGAATAATTAAATTTTTAAAATGCATTACAGTAAATGATATATTTCTATCCACTCCCCTGCATTTACTTCCGGCCAATTCAAAAACACTTATTCCATCATTTTGGCCACTTTCTGAAATAGTTCTGGAAGTCCTTTCTCCTGTATGATTTTTGTTGTCATTGGTTCAATATTACTTGAGAGCATAATTTCATTCATCTTGGGAAACGGATATGGACACAAATCACTTCTCCATCATGTTTTCCTCTCCTGTCCTCTCCTGCTCTACCTTTTCCCCTTCCTTGGATTCTCCACTCCCTCCATGGTTTGCCATCTCTTATTGCAACACTTAATTCTCCTTTTTATATTTCAAATTTCTCATATATAATTTTCTGTGTGATTTAATTTCATTTAGCATTATGGTCTCAAGATTCATCCATTTTTCCTCAAATGACTGAAACTTATCTTTCTTTATGGCTGAGTACTACTCCACTGTGTGTGCATACCATATTTTCTGTATCTGTTCATTTGTGGGTGGGTATATGGGCCGTTTCCACAATGTAGCTGTTGTAAGTTATGCTTCTATGAACATGGTGTGCATGTACAACTGTAAAATGGTGTTCAGACTTTATTTATGTTGCCGTGCCTATCTTGAGGTCCTCAGCTGATTAAAAGTTTGCCTTTCATTTTTACTCTTGACTTCAGGGAGGAGAGAATTTGGAGAGTTCAGATCTGTTGAATGGGTGGATGGGGACATGCTGTGTTGTTCTTAATGAGACCACCGGCCTGTTGGATGGCTTGTGCCAGCAGCACTTACAAGATCATGAGAACATTGCATTTGAAACAAGGGAGAATAGCTTGAGAAGCATTGATGGCAGTTGGTCACTTACTGTAATAAAATTTTTAATTTAAACATCCACCCACCATATAGATTTATCACCACTTTTTTACTAGCATATACCATAGACTCTTCTTAATCCTTTCAATCATATAACTGGAATTCATTCACAAGTGAATGTTATAAAAATAGAAAGAGCTAAAATAAACTAATGGGAGAAATTACCAATAGTCTGGCCAGACAAGGCCGTTGGGAAGAATTCCTACTTGCGATTTAGAGAAAAAGATTGATTTACACATATATGGAGACCACAGAGAATATTTAGGTCCAGGGGAAGGGTAATAACACATTTCAGGCTTTTTCAACTCAGAATCTGTTTTTGGGATTTGCTAAAGGAGGAAAGTGGACTCTATTGCAAACTGAGCACTAGTGTGCGCCCCTGTACTTCCGGCGCAGATAGCTATGGTCTCCGGAAGGGCCCCTGGGCTGCCGTCTCAGGGTTCCGGAGAACTGCAGGGGGCCCTGTGCTGATTCCTCGCAGACGTTATCACTGACACCGGAAGTTGGAGCCAGAAACAGCTTCGGACTCGTGTGTGCACGGCAGAGAGAGGAATTTCTTTTACTGAGTTCACTTATCAAACTACCACTTGAAATTATTATTGGAAAGAGTGGCTGTCTCTCCTAGTGAAGATAGTTTATTAGGGTATATCTTGTCCTTTCCCAAGCAGATTTGATTTAGTCTGATATAAATAATTTCTCATAAAACACTGATATGGTTGAATGATGCCACAGGTCATACTAGAAGTACATTAAGGTTACAGTTGTAGACCTCAGCAGGAGAAATATGTGTGCATTTTAGCATTCGAGGACTTTCTTAAGAGTCTAATACTACAAATATCCTCAAATATCTCTATGTAGATACATTTCTGTTGTGGATCTTGCTTTTCTTAAACCCTGCATGATGATAAAATAATGCTATAAAAATCAAAATAACTGCTATTTCATTGTGTATAAATATATAAGAGTTTGACTTTTATGATTGTGTAAAGGAACACAGCACTTTCCTGTCTGTTAAACCAAAATGACAAAAAGCATCACTAAAGATATTGTTATTCCTGTGATGAAGTTTCTAAGGCCCTAAATTTACAAATGTGTACAAACACGTGCATATCGGTACACACACCTACACACCTGTACTCATCTGCTACACAATGTTAGAGGACAGAATGAACTCAGTACATGTGACAAGATATATACTTCCCGCCCAACCTGAAGAAGGATGAGAAATTCTTATGAACAAATACAGTGATAATCGATATCTTTTGTGTCTAGCTTCTTTGAATTCAGGAGGCCCCTGACAGGACTTCAGGAACTGGAGAAAATGAGGCTGAAAGAACCTGTATGTGGCCTCTCCTTAGGGGAGTTTATGCTTCGTTTAGTATGGTAGACTTCAAAAGAGCTCCCTGCCCTGAGAAACACAGGGAAGGTTTAATATTCAGAAACCTCTTCATTCATTTATTAAAAAACATAATTTGTATTTGTCTTGAAATTTCAGTGGAGATTTTGTAAGCCCATTAAATTGTTCAAATCTGTTTTACCACCTTTGCTCACAGAACCTTAGAATGCCAGGTTGTCGGCTGATCCCTTACATCAAACGCCACTGACTATACCGGTCCAGGAACAAGGCCTGGAAGGCCAGCATTCTAATTGCTCTGCGGAGCCCCTTGGATGTCAATCATGAATTAACTTTCTTGGTACTTGAGGTAGTTTTGGAATTCTGAAAATGGAACGTTTTTACAAAAATGTGAAACTGAAACCGTGGGAAAAGCAAAGATACGGGGGTTCGAGAAACAAAATGCAAGAAAGTGGCCAACGGGGGGAGGGGGGGTGGTTGTCGGTTTCTGTAACTGCTGTGAACGAAGCAGACGGAGGAAACTCAACAGGGACCCGTCAGGGAGCTGCTCCTCCCACCGCGGCGGAGAGCGGGGCCTCGGACGCCAGGGCGCCCCCTGGAGTCTTGGCTCGGCCGTGCAGCCGCTCAGTCGTCCCTGCTCAGTCCGCGTCCCCGCTGCTGGAAAGCGGGACAAGAGCAGCGCGGAATCCCCAAGAACGGCGTGGGGTCGGACGGCTGGGGCCACACTGGGTGCCGAGCCGAGCCGGCCGGAGTCTCCCGGGGGCCGTGTCTGCGGCCCAGGCCTCGCGGCCCGCCCCCCCCCCGGGCTCTTCCGGCCCCCTCCGGCGCTCGCTGACCTCTGCACGCTGCTCGGCTGGTCGGCCCTGCAGGTGTAACGTCTGGTGTGAGCTGGAGGCGAGAAAAGCAGTTCGTCTTCAGGACCTGCTTCTGTTTTTGTTCCTTTCGAAGCAGGAAGAAATGAATTAAGAGTTGAGATCACTGGTTCCTGTTGTGTGAGATTTGTTCTCTGTTTCGTCCTTTGTACTGCTGCATCTTTCCAGGGAAAATTTCATTGGTATCGAGGAAACCACACTGCAAGATTGCTTCTCCTTGTATTCTTGAGACTGTATTTTTTTGTGTGCAAAATATTCATTAGTGAATAAGAACCTTAATATCCTCCTATGTTTTCCAAAATGAATTTTCTCATTAGAAGAACCTTTCTTCCAACTCATAATCTTTTCAGAAAAATATTAGCTTATAATTATTTGCTTGTGTATAGTGAGATATACATAAAATTGAAGACAATTTTTACTAATTTCTGTGCATTTGTTTCTGATAGAGTCCATTTTGTCATATTAATCGAAATGAATGTTAGCAATTATTTGGTGATATTAGAAAAGAATAGCATATTCTTTTTTAAGTGAAACGACAAAAATATTTGGACTTTTGTAATCATGTCCTGATATGTTGAGTTTTGATTTATGGGCCAATGACTAGTATTCTGTGCATTGAATGATAGTCAGCCTGAGGCCTCTGTCTTAACAAAGTGTAAAGCATGTAGCCCAAAGCTTATATTCATAGAGTCTCATTGCTTTGCTTCTGCCTATTTCCTGGATCTGACTAGAGTTGTCACAACCTTGATAGACTCTGAAGGAACTTTCTTCTCTGAGGTTCTTTTTCTTTGACTATGCTTTGGCATGTTTAAATAGTGACCACAAGGAAATGTGGATAACGTGCACAGCAAAATAAAACATAGCTCTAGCAAACAGAATATCTTGTCATAAATATCTCTTTGCTCTCTATTTTTAGAACCTGCAGTGCTGCTCGCAGATAATGAGAAGAAAATTTAGTGGAAAAAAAAAACAGGAGATGAAAGTAGCCATTCTAATCAAATTCTGTCATAATTTCTTAGGTGTCTTGAATTTATGACACAACATTCAGCAAATCTCCAGTGATACATTTCTCTAACATGAGTTATAAATCCATTGGCGGTTTCATTAATCAGTCAAAGAGCTGTGCAGCTATTGAAATAATTCCCCAAATAATCACCAACATGCCACACAGTGACATCACTCGTGAGAGAAATGCGTCAACAAAGGATGATATAGCCCAGTAAATTACCATTTCTGGCACTGAAGCATCATTGTTAGATATGCTTCCCAGGAAGCAATTCCTGGACTTATTTCTCCTCAGAAGCAAGATTTTAAAAGTAATCATGATCAGTATGTTTCTTGTTTCCCATATGAGAGGAAGTATGCGTTTTACCCAGTCCTCTTTCATCGAACTGCCAAGCTCTTTAGCCGGGCACTGCCCCGTGACCACATGTTCAGTGCCTTTGGACGATGGAGGCTCAGGCTGCTGCCATTAAATGCGGGACTAGGTTTGCAAATTAAGGCCCAGCACTGTCTCCTAGTAGTCGGTGTCGTAGGCTGCAGAGGACGCCTGGGACCGTTGCGTGAGTACTAAAGGCGTGTTTACAGAGCCATACACAGGATCCTGCACAAAACAGACCAAACCTGGACATGAAAACGGGGGAGTCACACAAATCTACTCCTAGAAGTGGAACCTTGTATTAAGTTTAAAAGACAATTGAACAAAAGTTCCGTACACAGGTAAAAAATTGTAAGCAGTTAGGGTAAAAGGGCTTCAGAATGCCAGATGAGAGAGGCGCTCCACCTCAGTTCTTTTAACTCCTTAAATACGTTAGTTTAGGTCTTAAATCTTGGGTTTTCTCCTTCACAGAATGAGAATAATATCTTTGTATATTGTAGAAAATTTCCAGATGAAAATAATTAATACATAAAAGATTTGCATAAGAGGAAAAACTAATGGATGAAAGTATACTCACAGTACATTTTATTAATATTTGTAATAAGTTGGAGATTACAAGATAGAAATTTGATTAAATAGGACTGAGCCACATGAGTTTTGCTTTTTATTTAAGATCAATTGCCTTTCTATAGTTATTTATCTAAATATATTCTTTATGAATATTTCAGAGGTCCTGCATTTCATGATTGAGACTTGCAGTGGATCACAGCCAGGAAGACAGGAAGAAAATAAAATGGCCAAAGGCCAGCGCACGACCCTGCTCAGGACGAGCGTCTTTCCGCTCCAGGGACCAGTTATCGCTCGCTGCTTTCTTCACACTTCGAGCCCAGGTATGTTGTGTGAGCGTCTCACCACCATGACCAAACACCAGGAAAATCCAGCCTAAAGAGGTTGATGCTAACCTAGCACGGTTAAATGCCTGGCAAAGATGACTTTAAAAGAAAGGGCATTGATCTTTGGAGTTATTTCTGAGATTATTGAGAGGAAGAGGAATTCCTACTACCTTGTATGAAGACCACTTTAAGATGACAGTCTGTACTGAACTCTGTAATACTTTACATTAACATAATTGTTTACACGAGCTTACCTAGTTTTAGGACACATTTATATAACAACGCATTTGTGATTTTTAATTTTTCCCTAAAGTTACTCAAACCTATTCAAGCTTTATCACATGCCTACGAAAGGCTGAAAATGAACAAACTATGGACAAAGAACAGTTTAAGGTACTGTCATCAGCAAAAGAATAATATCTACATTAAAATTAATCTAGCTTGAAAATCTAAAGAAACGGATCATCCATCAACAAATATGATATAAGGTGCTCAAATTATTTCTTAGCTATGACTTTTATCACTTGCAATGAACACTTAAGTATTTTCTTGGTACCTTGCCTGGCTTAAAATCATACGTGACTCATGAATGAATTTTATTTTCGTTTGTTAAAAGCTAATTTCACACAAATGCGCAGGAGCCTAACGACAGTATGTGGGAGAGGAGAAGCCTGCTGTGGACAGTGTTGAGTCTACTTTAGTTTAGAGTTAGCTCCCCGCATCTTATAAAGTGCTTTATCACTTTTGATTTAGGTAATCGCAGCAAGACAAACGAATGCTATCTTCCTGCACAGAGGAGCCCAGGTAGCCCACCTACCTGGCTCTCCTCCACCCTGTTCATCTTGTAAAAATTGCCCTTGGCTTTGTGCTTGAAAACCTAAGACTTTCTAATTCAAATCTAACATTTTGGAACACAGCACTGATAAATCAATCAAGCTTAGCTCACCTGAGGAGCTTATGCTGTGACATGATTATGAATCTGTGGTTCTTTCCAAAAGGATGGTAATCTTTTTAAGATAACATGATTATGAATATGTCATTTAATAGCCCATGGCAGAAAACAGAATGTTAAACTTGACATGGTTTGAATTTGTTGGCCACTAAAATGGTGATGCAACATTCTAGGTGGTTTATGTTAATGCAATATAGATACACACACACACACACACACACACACACACACACACAACCAGATGATTTACTACATTACCCAAAATCCATGTTTGAGGAACAAGAGAGGAAAGGGTATTTTTCTGTGGTGCCTTTTTATGCTGCTGAACGTAGAAACTACAACAATTATTTTGCAGCGCTCTTGTTTTATACTGCTATCCCCATTTGACTTGTGTGTAAAAGAGAGCAGATGCTTTGGGTGTTTGAAGCACACCTGGTTTTTATGCAAAGAAAATGTGTAATTTGGACTATCAAGTGAATAATTAATGTCAAATTAATTCAAGACAGATTCTACAAAACCACGTGTGAAATTCTGTGCTTTCCCTGGAAAGTGCTGAACCTAGCATCTCTTTTCTGAGTTTTTCCCCCGTTCTCGATAGGAATTTCCATCCCAAGACAGTGTACTTGTACTGTACTTGATTTTTCCTACAACAATTGCATCTGTTAAATTAAAAAAAATTCATCTATTTTTATAAAATGCAGTGGAGTTTATTTTATTTTATTGTATTTTATTTTTTACCTTAATCTTTCACAGACATGGTGCTTTCCAGTACAGGGTTCATTCATGTGAGAGACCCACAGAGAATAAAAAATGGTCAAAGTCCAAGTGCCTGCCTATGTTGGGAATAGCAACAGCCTCTTAGGATGTAAGTGAAATTATGATCTCCTGGTAAACTGTAAAACCTGTGATGTTTAAAATTCTGAATCTTGTACAACCCTGAGATTCCAGGGGATGGTTAGGACTGGCTGTTTGATCACTGGTGTTGCTGAGTAATTGTTTTGCTTATGTCTGCAGACTGTGTTCGTTTCAATGGTCCTCCATCCAGACAGTGTCTTTTTCACATAGGAAGCCATGAAGATGCTTAAAATTTTTAAGTAGATAAGGAGGAGGAAGTGAACAAATGAGGGATTATAAGGACATTTTATGACTTTGAAGGCCAGTACTTCAGGACCTACTCACAAATAAGATAAAAGCATAAGTGTATCTTAAGCACATAAATGGACATAGCAAAGGTGGATATCTTCCCTCCATTTCTGGCAAAGTGGTGCAAGTTGTGGATGCTTAGATACACCGAGGCACCATGCTCTGGGAATCAGGTGACACACATATGCACACACGCTGTGTGCACAAGAATGCACTTGAAATCCTGGTGTTGCTGGCACATCATAGTGAACTTCTTTTATAACTAGTGAAGGTGAAGAAATAAATTCCCCAATGTTGAGTGTGATTGTGAGCTGCATGTAAAATGCACCACTAAAGAATTCAATTAAAAAAGAAATTGTTCCTAAGATCTTTCATGCCTAATTTCTCAGATATAAAAAAAAACTTTGAAAATTCTGCTATCAAAACCACTGTAAGTACTGATAATTTTGAGATTTCAACTGGATATTACAAGACCCCATCAAGTAACTACAGAATGAGAAAATTTCCATACATGGCTTTCTATGCAATGCTATATGATGCATCTTTTATAGTACATGTACTTCATTTATAGCTGTAGCTTTAAGTCCAATTAACTGAGAATATCTGCTGTCTTGCAGAAAGGACGGTAGCACAGATGTTACAGTCTTGCAGATATAGCCATTTGGGTGGGCACACTGCCCTTAAGTCAGTTCTAAGGTTCCCTTCTAGACTCAATACCAGCACCACAACATCCATGTACCACAACATATGTGCTTCTCATGTCTTCAGACAGTCATACTTACTTTAGGTGTGCTTTACTTTATTGTGCTTTTTAAATATAGATTTTTAAAAATAATTTAAAGTTGTGCTAGTTCAATGTCGATCAAGTCTATTGGGAGTATATTTAAAATTTTATGTGTTCACTTCATCTCTTAGTATGATATTTTGGCATTTGAGTATAACAAGTCCACTTATTTGAGTACAACAAGTCCGCTTATCACAGTTGTTCTGGTGGCCTGTGACCAATGATTGGGTGTCACTTGTTTGAGGGCAGAACGAGTTGCACATAGATATGATGGTAATTTTAACAGTTAAGTGTTGTGGGTGTCTCAGCTGATCTACCGACTCCCCGGTCTTCCAGTTTTGCTCTTCTCCTTGAGTCTCCTAATTCCCAGAAACAAACAAACAAACAAACAAACTACAAACAAACAAAAAAAGCAATCACTTCTGAAGGTAAACACATTAGGATTAGAGCAGTCATCTCAATATGAGCCTTAAAGACAAAAGGAACTTAAAGTGAAGTATTTAAAACATTAAAGAAAACCATTAGATAGATGTATTCTACCAAACTGTCCTTCAGACTTGATGGAGTATAGAGTGGTTTCATGCTAAAGAGCACCTTAAGAAATTTGTGACCATCAAACTACTGCAAATAATTCTCCAGGATATTCTAGAAAAAAAAAAACACTAAAAACTAAAAAAAGTTTCTAATACAATGTATACACCAAGTAGAGCGAACAGTTAAGTAGAAAGGATAAATAGGAAATCAGCAACAGGGAAATAAGGTAATGGCAGAAATAAGTCAATACTTGTCAGATGGTAGCCCCGTGTGTGTGTGTGTGTGTGTGTGTGTGTGTGTGTGTGTGTGTGTGTAATCTTTATTGGTACATTGTATAAATGTGAGCTCACATATAAACTTCAAAAGTAATCTATCTATAGATTTCTTCATGGTGCATTTAGCATGCTAGCTCCTTTGCAGTTTTATTTTTAATTTATTGTTATTATTTTAAATTTGTTGGTACATATTAGGTGTACAATATGATGACATTCATCTGGGATCTTGTACCTGTACGTAACATATCTTGCTTCTTACTTTTCCCCATTCCTCTGCCCTACCCTCAGTCCTTCCACCCCTCTCAATTTACAAAGATTTTGTTTCTGATTTTTCCTTCATTTCTCATACTTTTTTCTTTCCCTTGTTTCCTGTCCTCCACATTCCCTCTCTAGTTCCCCTTTTCCCTTGCACATTTTCTTATTTCACAGTATCTATTATGAAAAATCAATAGCCAGTATCATATTGAAAGGTCAAAAACTCAAAGCTTTCATGCTAAAATCAGGGACAAGGACGTCCACTATCACCACTCCTGTTCAATATCTTTCTGTAAACACTATCCATAGCAATAAGACACGAAAAAGAAATAAAAGGAATAAAGCTAGGAGAGGAAGAAGTTAAAATGTAATTATTTGTGAATGATACAAACTCCACCAAAAGACTTCTACACTTAGTAGCCAGATTCAGTAGCATAGCTGGATACAAGGTCAACAGTTTTGCTTTTAATATTACCATCACACTCTAACCTGTAGCTTAGTGGTGTGAAAACTGTGCCCCAAAGAATGTCAAGCTTCTCCAGAGTTTTTAGTGGTGTCCATGTGTGTGTGTGTGTGTGTGTGTGTGTGCATGTGTGTATATACAGTTTAGGGTATAAGAATAATCAGGCAGAATCCCAATTCCAAATCACCTCACATTTAGTGAGATTTGTGTATGGGAGGAAGGAGGAAGGACATGCTTGGTTTCCATGGGCAATCCTTTTAAAAAAGAGTCTCAAGCTTTAAAATATGCAAGCAAAACAATACAATATAAAACACAGACAGACAGATAGAAAACCCTTTTAAACATCATTCCTTTGCTACACTGACCCATTGATGCTTTCCGGGGCATTGAGTGCTTTCTGTTCAAGATGCTCCACTTGCTTTTCAATAATCTCTTTCTGGAAGATTTCTACACTTTTCTTTATTCTCCTATACCTAGTTCCCTACAATTCCCACTCTTTTGTCTGCTGTTGGTCTACAGAACGTATCAGAGTGAGTTTGCTGATTTCCATGTTTATGTCAACAGCATCTGCTTTTGTCACTTTCTAAGAAACTCATAGGATGGTGGTTGTAAGTGCTGATCTGTGTCCCTCCCTGAGGTATGAACAGCATGCCGCTGGGCACTATTCATAGAGCACTGAAGGCCTGACTGGGAGTACCCAGCTTCTGCTCAGTCGTTTCTGTGAAGCGTGATAACATTTCAATGAAAACTTCTATTAGTCAAAGAAAGACTCTGAGAGAAGGTCCTTTCAGCCATCTACTTTATACCAGTTTCAAATCCATATTTGGAATCACTGTGAAAAAATAGACAGAAACTGTATTTACCACTTAAGCAGCCTACAACTTTTGCTTTTCCTCTTCTAGGATTTTTTAAAATTTATGTTTAAGTGCCCACTATGCAGACATCTTACCGTTTTTTCCCTGCTGACTGCTTATAAAAATTTTGTTTTCTGGAAAACATCATTCATGAATAAATTATGACATTCAACTCTTTGATGGATAACAACTGAAACACCTGTAAATAAAAGAGCACTTACCTGTTTATTTTATTTATGTAATTCATTTATCTTTGGTGAAAATATATTTTTCAGTATTCTAAATAATGAATCAGATTCTTCACCTTCAGTTGAAAACACATTTAAAGGCTTTCATTATAGATTTATGATAAATGTGTAAGGAGGACTAATGTGAGAACGTAACACTCAGATTGGAATGACATAACTGCAGTGATGATAGACCAGAAACTACACGGGATCACTGCAGAAGGCTTTGTTTTTGAGTTAACGTCAGTGACATCAAGACACGAAATCACAAGTAATTAAAATGCATGCACTTTTGAATTAAAATGACCATTGATAAGGGAGCTGACATAAAGGGTTTCCAGTGACCTTTTACATACTCTTGGGAAAAGCAGAAGCAAAGTAGCAGTTAAATGGATAAAAGAAGTCTCCATTTGGTGAAGATAAGTTCTTCATTAAATTTACATTTTTAGGTATATTATAAAATAACTCCAATTCATTAAAACAATCCATTTATCCTTAACGAAAGACAGTATCAATCAACAGAATATTTATTTTTTGTGTCTTGTGTTAGGGCTCTTCAATCGGAAGAGCCTGATAAAAATATCTTTAAGTAGGCAACAGCCAGCAGCCAGACCTTCACCTATGCACCAGGTTCAGTGCTAGAACTTGGGCCATTAATAGTGACACTCAGGCTTGGGTTATCCGAAAAATGGAAGTGAAAATCTATTTTGTATGTGTGCATGAGTCTTGAAAATAATAATGCTTGCGACATACCAGACGCAGATCCTGACGTGTCACACACTTAATGGATGTTGGGATTTCTTGAATGAATTTAGCGATTCAGCTCTGGATTCCCTGGGCCTGTGTCTGCCGCTGAGGATGGTCCATCCGGTGGTGGATCCGGCTCTGGGCGTCGGACGAGGACAAGAGCCCTCGGTGGAGACAAAGGTTCACATTTCCTCCCCGGGGAGCAAGTGAAGCCACAACACAAATCAGTTGATCAGCTGCAGATAAAATGGATTTTACTCTAAAACAAGATGTAAGTGACGTGAGGATCAAGTGACATGCACTGTCAAGAAGATTTAAAGAGTTGAAAGAGTTTATTTGTGAAGGGTAAATTGATATGCACTTGACTATAATACCTTTAATTGCTGTACAGAAATAGAATATGTTGTGAATTTAATCCATCTGTCCATCCATCCATCCATCTGCCTATCCACCCACTTATCTGTCTGTGTATCATCTATCTATCTATCTATCTATCTATCTATCTATCTATCTATCTATCTATCTATCTATCTATCTATCTGACTGTCTGTCTGTCTGTCTGTCTGTCTGTTTATCTATCTATCTATCTATCTATCTATCTATCTATCTATCTATCTATCTATCTATCATGTATCTATCATCTATCTAATCTATATGTAACCCCTAGCATGGGGCAAGGCTTACAGTGCAAAGTCAATAAATGAGGAAATTAGTTAAATATTTATGCAACATAACAAAGAGAAGATCTTCAAAAATTATTATCACCAGAGAAAAGTTTGGGGACATTTTTGCAGAACATTTGGAGTCTTGAGACTGTAAAATTTAACCACACACATACACAAACTTACGTAAGTGTGTACGTGTGCAAATGTGTGTGGATACACACCGAACAGTGCTGTTTGAAACAATGCAAGACTGGAAGCTAGAAGAATAGGAATGAGCACAGTTTGGGTGTCATACCATCGTGATTCTTGATTTCTCTGATGTGCTACTTATCCAGCTATTTAACCAGCCCTCTTAGAAATCTTTCTTCTGTAATCTTGCTGGTACCTAAAAATCAAGTGTGTCTTTTTGTTAACATAATTTCATCTTTCTCTTCTCAGTCATCCTTACTTTTTCCTTTTAGTCTTTTATTCTTTTCTGGGAGTTCTGCCGAATTCCAGCCCCTTGAGAAATACGGACATTTCTCTATCTACTGACATCATATTAAATACTATTCATCACTTTGCTCTTCTGAGATGTCTGGATTCTCCTCTCCCCAACTTTTTCACTGGATTGTTTCCCTGCTTTTTCAACAGTTTGTGTCTAACTCTGTGTGCTCACTGCATATCCAAATCCATTTTCCTACATTTTCACACTTCAATCTCATTTGCAGTTTCCTTAAAACAGCTTCTCAGCCCAATTTTTGTTTCTGGTGCCATTTAATACTACTTCATCTTTAATATTGTTCAAACAATCTGGACACAGTAGCACTACAGGGAGAATATTGGCATAGCATAAATCTGACCCAAATTTGCCTAACTCTATCAATTATTTAATCTGGAGCATGCATGTGGAAAATCAGTTTTAAACACAATTAACAAGCTTTATTTTTAGAGCAATTTCAGTGGCAAAGAATAATCAAAAGCACAGAGTCCACACAGGCACCGCCTCCTCTGTGGTGGGGAGGTTGTACCAGAGTGTTGCACTGGCTAGTTGATGTACATCGACACCACGCTCCCTAGAAGCCCACAGCTCATGCTGACGTCCACTGTCCCTGATGCACATTCCGTGAATTGCACCAAAAGTGCAATAACACATAGCCAACACTATGCCATCGCCAAGGATATGATATTGCTTTGAAGACTCATTATCTTCTCTGTTCCATGCCTCTCCATGGAAACTGTTTCCATAGTTCTGTATTTGGCAAAACTCATAGTTGAAGTCAAATCATATAGCTTTTTAAATTGGCTATATTTTTTTTAACTTACTAAATACTATGTATTTAAGTTTCTTCTATGTATTTTTATGGCCTGATAACTCACGTCCTTTTAAGTCAATAACAGTCTCATGGTTGATTTATACTAAGTTGATTTATCCATTCATCTACTGGTGGTCTTGGTATTAAGATCTTCACCACAAATTATAGAGAAAATACAAGAATTTAAAGAAATATATATGAGGTACCAAAGAGAGAAAATACAAAATGCTTAATTAAAATTATAAACGGTAGAAAAAGTCTGGAGGACCTAAAATGAACAAGGACAAGGAGCCAAAAATACAAGTGACAATTATGATAGCTATTAATTCAGCTATACTGGTAATCCCCTCAAATACCAGTGATCAAAATACACGAATTAAAAGACATTGGATCAAAGCAGTGCTCACAACTGTAGGGTCTCCACATGAAACTCACTTGGAATATAAGGACAAGTTAAAGTGGAGTGAAGGGAGCAGATACAGTGTTCAGCACAAACACTAATCAAAAGGATATGAGAATACTGTGCCTGTATTAATTTGAGAAGCAACAAGGAATACTACCAAGAACTAAGA